>ML788740.1:249469-274449 GCA_009831015.1 Picea engelmannii
GAAGCATGACATGGGAGTGGATACTCTTCCATAGTGCACCAAACCATACAATTATAGTATTTTTCCATGCTTAGTCATTTATTCCATCTAAAGGGCCTATCTATGGTCCTAGTCCAACCTCTTGGTTAATGTCCCTTAAAGGTGAAAGCACTTGCATTTTAGCTTTAAGGCATGCTTTGGTAAATCTTATTATTACATTGTGTGATAGACCCTAGAATTAGACCCTTATTCCACTCTTGGAAAATGATTTTATCCATAGGGTTTGTCTCAGGTTTGAGGAAACCGTCATCCCTAATTTCCCTTAGAGGGGGGTGATTCAAGGTGCGATTCCTTACATTTTTGGCACATCTTGTGTGAGGATAACCTTCCCATCTATGCCAAATCATGAAATAAGGCCCTTTACCCACTATAAGGCCAAACCTTATAACTAGAAGGTATGCCTCATTGTTTATGAATTCCTTAATGTCTTGTGTGCTTTAGAGGTATGTCCTTAAAATAACAAGACCATGGCTCTCATGCTAGAAACATTGCTTATGTGAGGAAACCTATCCTTGGAGTATCAAACCTCAAATTAGGGTCTTTACTTGAATCCTTCGACAAATATTCCAATTAGAGGACATGTATCATGATTTAAGGTTACCTTCATGGCTAATTATTCTTAGAGGTGGGTGCTTATAACATACCCAAATTTCTAGAATTTTCCAACAAGGCACTCCAATAAAATATTTCCCTAATTACCCATTGGAATAGTAATTCAAAGTGGGGATTCCAATAGAACCCATCAAATTTTAATGTAAGTTAATTTGAAAATGAGTTAAATAATATATTCTTCAAATATAATATATATTTCATAAATAATTTAATGTACACAATTCAAATATTAAACTAAATTTAAGAAATATTAAAGGTTAGATGTGTAAAATGGACATAACCATGTAGAGATAGAAAAAATTACAAATGTCTCCTTAGAATATTATCCAACAAACCATTTATGGAGGAGTTATCCACCTCATAGTTGTAGCCATCCATGATAAATGCCACCCATAAGTTGGGTTATGATATTGCAATGGAAAAGGAAAGTCAATAGGATATGTCTCTCATTCAATCTAAACCACAATACACCAGACTCAATCAATCCCATAACATAGTGTACTCCAAGTACCTCAACAATATTTAATCGGCCATAGAACCCTTCCTCTTAACCAACAAAAAACCAACTCAAGTGTTTTCCTTATTCGCTACACAATTCATTAGGAATTTTAGCATTTTTGGGATCAACTGCATAGATTAATTCATTAATACATGACCCATATACATGAGTATTAGTCACAACTATCCAATTTATCATGATATTGAATAGTCCACTTAGCACTCATTGCATCGGGTCATGATGCTCATAGGGGTGAACAAGTGGGATTGAAACTAGTGAAATGAATCGCATAGAATCAATCATCACCTCTAAGGCTTGCACTCGGTAACCAAGAATTCCTAGGAGGTCACCCATTCCAAGAATCCTCTAGATCAAGCACACTTAAATGTGGAGTTTTCCCCACAATTAAGCTCACTTATCTTGCTACCCCATTTGTGAAACCTTAGAAAGTATTTTGCCTTGTGAACTTTTTAGTTAGAGCTCACTTCACTCTTTTTATTTAATCATCTAGGGGATTTCACAGTGCAAAATATGAGCTATAATTTTCTAGATCAATTGTGTAGATTAAGTCATTAATCTATGACCCATATCCATGATTATTAGTTTCAACTCACCAATTTCTCATGATTTTGAATAGTCCACTTATCACTCATTACATCAGGTGATGTTCATATGGGTGAAGAAGTGTGATTGAAACTAGTGAAATGAATCGCATAGCATCAATCATCACCTCTGGGGCTTACCTAGTAACTAGGACTTCCTGGGTGGTCACCTGACCCAAGACTCCTCTAGTTCAAGAATTCTTAACTGTGGAGTTTTCCCCACAATCAAGCCCACTTATATTTATACCCCATTTGTAAAACCTTAGTAATTATTGTTTCTTATGAAATATTTAGTTATAACTCCCTTCATTCTTTTTATTTAAATATTGAAGGGATTTCACAGTGAAACATATGAGATATCATTTTCATGATCAACTGTGTAGAGTAATTCATTAATGTATGAACCATATCCATGAGTAATACTCTCAATTGATCAATTTATCATGATTTTGAAAAATCTACTTACCACTCATTGCATCAGATGATGCCCAAAGGAGTGAAGAAGTGGAATTGAAACTAGTAGAATTAAACACATACAATAAATCATCACCTCTGGGACTTGCACCTGATAACTAGAACTTCCTGGGTGGTCACCTATACCAGGACTCCTCTGGCTCAAGCACGCTTAACTATGGATTTTTCCCCTTTATCTATTTATCCCCTTCCACTCTTATCACTCTATAACCATGGGTTCCTCTCTTGGATCAATATTTTTCCATCTTCTACATGCCACCTAAACATTTCACTTACTCTATACCCACACATCCTCTGAAACCCATGAATTATTGGCATGGGTTACATTCATGGGAATGCTTTTTAGACTTGGGAGCTTACATCATTTTCATTTCATAATAGAGGAAGAATGAAATAAGGAAGATCCAAGAGGAAAATTGCTACTATTATACTTTTAGTTGCATAAGGCATAGATGCCCTCCCATGAATGTAATCAATTTTCCTTTAGACATACATATGGTCAAAGTGGTTAGTGATATTTTTAATAAAACATGGTAAAAAGGATAGCGAATTATCCAAAGGACATGTGGCAAGGAAAATTTACCCATGGATTCCTTTTTCTCTTCCCCTCCTTCCTCTTTCTTGGGATCATAGTTCCCTTGTGCTCCTTACTAACAATTTTAATGGTTTTGTAATATACCTTATATTTCCTCTTTTTCTTCATAACATATAAAAAAAAAATAATGTACACCATGATAATATATTTATATTGTGGTGCCTTTGGATTACAAGAATAACATCCTAACTAAGCTCACAACTTGGACTCGTAGCCATTCATTATTTGGGCCTTTATCTTTGGATTCAAGATAAAAATATTACAAGGTATTTATATATGTACATTGTAAGGTCATTACAACTCAACCCAACTCGCTTGGTACATATAATTGTAGCTATATAATTAGAACATTACATAATTTAATATAATCTACTCTAATATTTAAAACTAGGGTATTGCATCCCCCTTCCCCTCAATGTAACCTCCGCAGCCACCAACAGGCCAGGGAACGCCACTACTCTGACACTTCACTTAGCTCTGATACCAATTTGTAACGTTCCCGACCACCGACCCCTACTAGGTAACGCTACCCAAAAAACCTTATCCTTGCCTTTACTGCTCTGATACCAATTTGTAACATCCCCAACCACCAACAGGTTCGACAACGCCACACACACACACACACACACACACACACACACATATAGATAAATAACATGCATGCCTAATGTATTTAAAGAAAATAACAAAGAATTATTGCTACCATACATAATCTTGCTGGAATTGACAGTAATTCATACATAGATTAATGCGGAAGTAACAATAAAATCATACATGCAGTACTCATAGGAAAACCTATAATATAACAACATATATAGGCAATATTCATCAATTATAACACATGTACATATACACAACATGTAATTGAACATGGGGATAGGTACTTATCTTTCAATTAGAGTACACCAACTGTGTGTAGACCTCCCATGAACCTCCTAACCTTAGACCATGCTACTCATCATGCTCAACAGTGGGTCACCCCCGAGCTGGGACTAAGCTCCACCTAGGGCAAGGGAATCCTAGAATAGGCTCAGGTTATAGGAGACTGCACAATACAACTCGAAGGAGTCTCTCCAGGAGCCTTCTTATCTCTCCAGGAGCCTTCTTACCCCCACTAATCACGGACTATCATTCCCCACATGCCTGTTCCACCCCGGAAATATGCACCTTCAACGTTCCATAGTCCATCGACTACTCCACTTCCCCTTTCAGGGTCTCGACAATAGGCCCAATCAAGAATTATCAGAGCTTTGTAGCTGGTGTTGGACTCTCTCTAGGAGAAAATCACTTCCCAACAAACTCTCTCACTTGGAGAGAGATACTCACACGCCTGACAACCTGCCTCTTCAACCACAAGCCTGACAAACCGCTTCTTTAACCATGGGCTTGACATCCTGCTTCTTCAACCAACTTCCACTTAGTTTCCAACAAGGTGAGGACAACAACAAAGCTTAATATAACTCATGGAATGGAAACAACCACAATTCAGTAAGGCACAACATAGTTTTGGCAAGTACAAATATGTTGGGTTCACAAAAAAAACACAGTTCATCTTCACGAGTTACTGGTTTCATAGGTGCGTGAAATATGCAGACGTCGACGATGGAGGCCCCCCAGTTAGGCAAAGGATGGGAGAAAAGAAAATGACACCCCCCAACAAGTTGACTTTACAGCTTAAACTGCATGTGCCTGAGCCGACACATGTCGCCCATGGAGCATGTTCCTTTCCATTTGGAAGTCACCCGTCCTCCCAAAGGAACTTAGGATAAAAACATATCCTTCTAATCAAGTTTTGGAATAATAATAAATTATTATTCTCTTGGACTTAAGACCTTAAGGTTACCCCCTCTTTCCAACCTCTCATCCCCCTCTCCCTTACCCATCCTAGTGGAGCTTCGTCCCCCATCACTCTTTCTTCGTGGTCAGTCTACACGCAACAATGTATAAATTTTATTAATGATCTGCATAATTACATATACAAAAATTAGGCTTATGGCCTTTAATGCCTAGGCTCTCTGGCCTAATAACACATAAGCCTACCAACTTATCAACACTTGGCTCACCAACCTACAAACATAAGTACATTTCATAGGGGCTTGACCTGGGGTATTACAATCCCCTCCCCTTATTTTTCCACTGCCCTCAGTGGAATTTATTTACATAGCATCAACAAGATTTTCAAAATATTCGAAAAGATGTGGGTATTATTCCCGCATAACATCCTCATTCTCCCACGTCGCGTCCTCAGGACTGTACTAGGTCCATTGGACCGTTACAAGCCCTATGGATCGATTCTAGAGTTGTTTTCTCTTCCGGTCCAATATGTGCACCAGATGCCCCTGCAAGACGCCTTCTTGCTCCACCTGAATCACATTCCAATCAATCACATGATTAGGATCATGTATATATTTTTTAAGCAATGAAACATGAAACACATTATGTACAGTCATGGATGCAGGAAATGCAAGCATATATGTAATTGGTCCAATCTTTTCTAGGATTTCAAATGGCCCACAATATCTGGCTACCAACTTGGAACAGTTTCCCAGTTTCAGGGAACTTCTGTTGGCTTTCACTTTCAAGAAAATATGATCACCCACTTTAAACTCCCTCTAGGTCCTATTCTTATCAACATAAAGTTTCTTCCTGTCTTGGGAAACCTTCAAATTCTTCTTAATCTTCAGCATTTTCTCTTCCATTTCCTTGAGCAACTCTGGCCCAACCACTGTCCTATCAGTTGGGTTATCCTAGCTTATTGGTGTGTTGCACTTTCTTCCATAAAGTGATTCAAACGGGCTCATATTCAATGATGATTGTTACCCATTGTTTTAGGTAAATTATACCAAGTGTAGGTAGTCTTCCCATTTAGATGGTTTGTCCATCACATACATCCTTAATATATATTCTATCACTTGGTTCACCCTCTTTGTCTGCCCATCAGACTCAAGATGATCAGCAGTGTTGAAGTTCAGATTCGTTTTGAACCCTTTGAATAACCCCTTCGAGAACTTTGAGGTAAATTTCGAGTCTCTGTCGAACAAAATTGTCTTGGGAATACCGTGCAATCGTGTTACTTCCCACATACAGATATTGACAACATTTGTTGCCTTGTGAGTAGTCTTCAATGGAATAAAATGCGAAGCTTTTGTAAGCTTATCCACCACCACCATTATGGAATCATGTTTCTTATTTGTTCTGGGTAATCTTGTGATGAAATCCATTGTCACCACTTCTCACTCCCACTAAGGAATGGGTAAAGGTTGTAGCAACCCTGCTGGTTTCTTATGTTCAACTTTGACCTTCTGACACTCCATACATATGGTGATATATTCTGCAATTTCCTTGTTCATACCTGGCCAAAAGTAATGGATCTTGACTGTTGCCACTATTTAATGATATCCATGGTGCCCAACATAAGGCACATTATGCATTTCTTTCAAGATCATTATTCTCAATTCCTAGAAATTAGGTACATAATTTATGTTTTTGTATAGGAGTGTTTCATCAGCTTCCAATCTATAATCTTCCACTTTCTATAGCATCTTACCTTGATGTAGCTTTGTCACCAATTCCATGTACTGCAAATCTACATTTGCAGCTTCCAAAATTATGCCTTTAATATCAGTTTGATACATGCTAATGGTCGTAGAATGTAGTTCATGCACTCTTCTGCTGAGTGCATCAACCACTTTGTTCTCCTTTCCTTTGATATGATTGATATCAAAGTCATAATAAAAAATTAATTCCAACCATTTTCTCTACCTAGAATTTAAGGTTGGCTGATCAAACAAACACTTTAGACCGTTATGGTCTGTCCTCAGTTCAAACCTCTTTCCCATGAGGTAATGTCTCCATTTCTTTAGAGCATGTACAATGGTCACCAACTCCAAATCATGAGTTGCATAGTTCTTTTCATGATCCTTCAACTTTTTGGATTCATAACATACCACAAACCCATTCTGACTGAGTACACCGCCTAGTCCTTCTTTGCATGCATCTATACACACTACAAAATCTTCATTAGGATCTGTAATCCTCAGGATTGGAGCACTGGTTAACAACTTATTCAATTGCTAGAAGCTTCTCTCACATTCTTTTGTCCATTGAAATTTATTCTCCTTCCTTTGCAAGGAAGTGATTGGGAGAGCTATTATTGAGGACCCTGCAATGAATCTCCTATAATAGCCAACTAGACCCATAAAGGATCTGAATTCTATCACATTCTTTGACACTAACCATTCTCTGATGGCTTCTATCTTCTCACGATCCATGACTATCCCATATTTTGAAATGATATGTCCCAAATAATGGATCTGCTTTTGATAAAATGAGAACTTGCTTAATTTGGCATACAATTGGTGCTCTCTTAGCACCTGCAACACCATCTTCAGATGATGTTCATGCTCTTCTTCTGACTTGGAATACACCAGGATGTCATCCAAAAATACTATGACAAACTTGTCTAGATATTACCTAAATACACCATTCATTAGGCACATGAAAACAACGGGTGCATTTGATAACCCAAATGGAACCACCATGAATTCATAATGACCATGTCTTGTTTTGAAGGTGTTCTTTCTCATGTATTCATCCTTTATCCTTACCTGATGGTACCCTGACCTGAGATATATATTTTAAAATATCTTGGCTCCTTCAACTGATCAAAGAGATCATCGATCCTTGGCAAGGGATACTTGTTCTTTATAGTAACTTAATTCAATTGTCTGAAATCGATGCAAAATCTCAATGTCCCATCTTTCTTCTTCACGAACAGGACCGGGGCACCCCAAGGTGACAAACTTGGGTGTATATAACCCTTATTCAGAAGTTCTTCAAGTTGAAACTACAGTTCTTTTTTCTCTGGTGTACTCATTCTTTAAGGAGTTTTTGACACTGGAGCTTCTCCAGGCATCAATTTTATAGAGAAATCAATATCTCTCTTTGGGGGTAGTCTGGGAAACTCTTGGAATACATACTCAAAATATTTTAATACTGCATGGTCTTCAATATTTGACACCTTATCCTTAGGTTCTTCATCCATTTGAGCTACAAATATTTGGAATCCTTTCCTGTAGCACTTCTTCAACTGCATTGCTGAGATTTGTCTGATAGCAACTGCTCTAGGAATTCATTGGACTATTCTCTGATTTCCTTCCTCATCCAGGAAAGTTAATGCCTTTTTATGAAAGTCTAAGATGGAATGGTGTTGGTCCAACCAATCCATCCCAATTAGACAATCATAGGAACCTAAAGGTAATATTTTCAATTCAACCCTTGTTCTCAGCCCGTTCATGTCCACTGGATAGGAATTAATCAACTCAGTAAATTTTCTTTTGGCTCCTATAGCCAGCTACACTAACCAATATTTTCCATGCTTGTTTCTTGGAAAATGCAAACATTCCACCATCTTGGGATCTATATAACTATGACTAGCCCCTGAATCAATTAAAATAGCAATGTCATGGTTATTTATCATTCCTTCAACTTCAATCATGTGTGATTGAAACTCAGCTTGTTTGTTGTCCAGGGCTGCATAGATCCTTGGTATTCTACTACCCATGTCTTCCACTATTTCTTCTTGCTGAACATTGTGGACAACTCTCACTTTTCTATTTTTGTGGGGACAATATCTATACTTGTGGTCTCCCTAAAAACCCCAACATTGAATGGGCGTCTGCCTTAGTCTTTGACCCCCTACCTCAGCCATTCTCTTCTCTCTAAAAGATGGTTGTCCTTGAGGACTGTTTCTGAAAAGGGAGGCTTGTTTACCTTCTGTCTCTACTCTTTCTTGAACTTCTTCTTGTCATCCCAAGCTTTCCGGAAAGTGGGATTTTCTCTTTGCTTCTCATATAGGCATTTTTCTCTCCTTATAGTTTCTTCCATAGTTTTAGGATCATCATACTGGATCTTTTCATTAATGGAAGGTGTCATTACACTCAGATACCTTTGAATTTTGATAGTCTCATATTTGATGAAAGGGACATACTTCACCAATTCCAAAAACCTTCTCTCATATTCATCAATGAACATACTACCCAGCTTGAGTTCAAAGAACTCTTTCATCTTTCTGTCATAGTATCTCTTAGTTAAGTATTTATTTTTGAAATACTTCTTGAATTCCTTCCAAGTAACATTTTTCTCTTTAATGTGCTGCACCTGCACAAGTTGATCCCACCACATGGATGCCTTTCCTTTCAGTTGATACATTGTAATTATTCCTTCTACATGCGAGTAGTAATTCTGAAGTTGGAAATATTTCCTCATGCCAAGAAGACATGTCTCAACATATTCCTTCTTCTGGTGCTCTCCATCAAATGTAGGAGGTTTAATCTTGTTAATTTATCCCTTCAGTTCATCCAATCCAGATCTCCTATGCTTTCTGGTAGGAGATGGGCTTGAACTACTGTGTTCCCCCCTCTAAGAGTTCCCTTGGGAGTGATGATGGTGTCTCCCAACACTCATTGATTTACTCTTTTCATCAGGAAACCTGTGACTTCCTGATTTACTGGAGTCACTCTCCTTATCCAATTTATTTTCTATCATTTCCATGCTCTCTATCAACTTTATGTTGAATTCTCTCTTCCCTGGCTTTCATGAGATTTTTATTATCTGATCGGTGAGTATGTACATATTTCTACAATCTTGCAATGGTTTTAATCATGTTTCACTCCTTATCTACCTCTTCCCCATGCCCATTGGAGTTCTATCCTTCAACTCCCAAATGGACATCCATTACTCTAGCTTCATTCTCTGAAATGGAAGCATTATGTGCCTCCTCCATTTCGGTTTGGTTCTGACAATCGTTAACTATGAAAACACAATGTGCAGTCAATCGAAATTTTTCAGGCCATCAGTTCTCAACAAATTCCATTGTATCCATAAACCAATATGATTCAAGAAAACTTTTAGATTTGATTCTGTAGTTCTCGAGCAATCAAGAATCCCCACAGATATTTTCTTTCTGAGCTATGCTCTTTTCTGAAATAATTTTCGGGCACTATCTCCTTCCTCTTGTCCCCCAACCTATGGGACCATGGGTTGTGGACAAGCACTAGTTCGATAGTCGCTTACTCGGGATTTCGGGCCTCTAGCTTCATAATTTTTCAAAGATAATCACAACAATCTCTTGGAGTTCCAGATTAACGAACTCGCGAAGTAGGGTGGATCAACAGTCCATGACTACCCAATGTCCAACGTGTAATATTCTAGATATATAAAGTATGCAAACATAAATAAAATGCTAGAAATGGCAGATGAGCAACAATATAACCATGACAACACCACAATAATATCAAAATGATACCAAAATAACACCAGAAAGAGAACTTAGATTACTGAGAGAAATGTTCACTTGCCTCTTCGAGGGGGAAACCTCCAGCAGAGCAGAGCTCTATTACAATAATATCCAAGACAATATTTCTCATACCCTTGACTCTTATTTATACTAAATATGTCGATCAAAAGAACCATCTAGAGGAAAATCCTTCTAGAAGAGGAATCTTCTATCAGGTCTTATTAAATTTGACTTATTCTTCCTTATTTCTAGGCCTTATTACTATTGACCTTTATTACATTGAAATATATTATTCTACCTACGTGAGGAGTTAGGTACCTAACATGTCCTCCCCCTTAAAAACAACCTTGTCCTCAAGGCTTGAGATGTGGAAATTGTTGCAGAATGGTAGTTGTTTCCCACGTGGCATCTTTTGAGGTTGTATCTTTCCATTGAAATAACACTTCCTTGATGGTTCGCTGATGCAGGCGATGCTCATGTTGGTCCAAAACTACTTCTGGTTGTAGCCAAATGGAGCCTTCTTCTTCCAACACGGGAAGGTTGGTTTGAGTTTGGCACTTAGTTCCAATCACCTTCTTTAAGAAGGAAACATGAAAAAAAAAATGTAGCTTAGAATGACTGGTCAAAGTTAACTGATAGGACACCTGTCCCACATGCTTGAGAATGATATAAGGACCATAAAATTTGGGCACTAGTTTATGAAAATGGTCAGCCTTGAGGGAGTGTTTCTTGTGAGGTTGAAGTCGAAGAAACACCTAATCCCCTTCTACAAATTTATGTTCAGAGAGAGCTTTATCTACTTGTTGCTTCATGTGATTATGGGCCATGAAAAAATTCTCTTTGAGGGTACAAAGAATAGCCTCTTGAATTGTAAGCATTTGGTCAACTGACTGAACCCTCGAGAGACCTAGTAAATATGAGAGAACTGAATTTGTGTTTTGTCCATATATCTCTTCAAAAGGAGTCATGCGGGTAGCTATATGGCATGAAGTGTTGTACCACCATTCATCTAGTGGTAAACATTGAGCCCACTGATTTTTATTTTCCGATGCAAAACACCTCAAATATGTTTCCAAACACTTGTTGACAACTTTAGTTTGACCATCAGTCTGGGATGATAAGTTGTGCTGAGATGCAATTGGGTGCCTTGTAGCTTGAACAATTCTTGCCAAAAGTTACTAGTGAAAGTTGTGTCGCAATCAGAAACAATAGAATGCAACATGCCATAAAGATTGAAGACTTGATCCATGAAAGGTTGAGCCACAGTGGATGTTGTAAATGGGTGTTGAAGAAAACATAAATGAGCATACTTGGAAAGGCAATAAACTACCACCATGATGACTGATTTATTGCCCGATTTAGGTAATACTACAATAAAATCCATAGAGATATCCCGCCAAATAGCAGGTGGAATCGGAAGCGGTTGTAGTGTGTCAGGAGATTTGATTGCTTCACCCTTGTTGCGTTAAAACACATCACATTCAACCACAAAATTATGAACATCTTACTTCATACCATCCCAGAAAAAAGAACGTTTGAACTTGTCATAGGTTTTGGTAAACCCGGAGTGCCTAGATGTGGGTGTAGCATGAAGCTCAGAAAGTATCGTGGATTTAAGTTTTGACTGTTTACTTAAATACAAACGACCTTTGTATCGAAGCTCATCATGGAGCCAAGAGTACCCTGGGGAAACTGGAGAATTGGACTACAATTGTTGTATCAGATGCAAAATTTTGGGATTGTGTAGCCATTCCTTGTGAATGTCTTGGAGCCAATCTGGTACAATGAAGGAGAGAGAAAAAAGGGACCCTTCATCTTCATATTTTCGAGAAAGTGCATCTGAAACCACATTGTCTTTGCCTTTCTTGTAAATGATCTCATAATCATATCCAAAGAGATTAGTCACCCATTTCTGTTTCTCTAGGGAGGAAATGTGTTGTTCCATAAAACACTTGAGGCTTTGATGTTCTGTCTTAATTTGTAAGTGTTTCCAGAATAGATAAGGGAGATAAAGATCAACGACATGCATAATAGCCAATATTTCATTTTCATAGATTGATTTGCCCAAATTTCGTTCAGACAGTTGTTTTTTGGTAAAGGCCAAAGGTTGACCTCTTGCATAAGGAGAACACCAATTACTTTCTCTGAAGCATCACATTCCAGGATAAATGTCTTTGTGAAATAAGGAAGGGCCAGGATGGGAGTGGTGCACATGGCCATCTTCAAGGTTTGAAAAGCCTGAGCAACTGTTGGAGTCTAGGTGAAAGAATTCTTTTTAAGGAGTGCATTGAGAGGGGTCGCAATCTTTCTATAATTCTTAACAAACTTGCCATAATAACTTGTTAATCCCAGAAATCCACACATGCTTTTGAGAGTCTTTGGGTGAGGCCAATCTTGCATAGATTCAATCCTTTTAGGATCCACCTTGACACTGTCCTTGCAACAAGATGACCCAAGTAATCGACTTTTGAGGCGCCAAAAGAAGATTTAGATTGTTTCAAGAAAAGTTGGTGCTGAGAGAGTAGATGGAGAATTCAATCCACATGAGAAATATGGTTTTTCTATAGAAGAGGATGCCATCAAAGAAAACTAAGAAAAAATGACAGAGAAATGAACGAAATACATGATTCATGAGGCTTTGGAAAGTGGAGGGAGCATTACACAAGCCAAAGGGAATGACCAAAAACTCATAGTGGCCCTCATGATTTCTAAAGGAAGTCTTAGGAATGTCTGCCTCTTTCATACGTATCTAGTGGTAGCTAGAATGAATATCAAGTTTAGTAAAGAACTGGGCACCACTCAATTCATCCAAGAGGTCATCAATGATAGGAATGGGAAATTTGTCTTTAATGGTGAGTTTGTTGAGGGCACAAAAGTCAGGACACATGCGCCAAAAAACTTATTTCTTCATGACCATGACCACAGGAGAAGAGTAGGGGCTCATACTAGGGTGGATAACACCTGGGTTAAGCAGTTCTTGAAACATTTTCTCAATTTCATTTTTTTGGGAAAATGGGTGACGATAGGGACGAATATTGGGAGGAAGGCTTCCTGGGACAAGGGGAATGGAATGATCATGGGGAGTGGGAAAAAACACTTAATGCTTAGAGAGGATGGATTAGAGGTCCTGTGACACAAAGGGTGTCTTAGTTGCTTTTATGGCATAGAGTTGGGAAATAATGCCCGAATGACCTTTTTTTAGCAGCTTTTCCATGTGAGTGGAACTAATGATCTTAGGGGAGCCAAAGGTGATGCCTTGGAACTTATATTGTTGGCCCTCCTTGTTATCACTAAAATTTCGTCCGCAAATGGTTACAGGAATCCAACATCTTCAAACAACTATTAGTTCACACATGGACCAAAATTACCAAAAAATCATTTCCAAAAGGTCAAAAACTATACAACCAGTTATAAAATCAAGATGCGCTATGACTACACAGGGCATGTGTGCACATGTTCCATCAAGAAATGCAGGAAAAGCGCACATGCACATGATGCGCAACTGTGGACGCTAAAAGTCACACACACCTGAGAACGACAAATTTATGATATTGGTCGGCCTCCCACCCACTTTTGGTTCAACTTCCAAGTCGATTTGATATCCAAATCTTGGCTGGATCCAGCTGGGTGGCTAGTCAAAGACCTAAAGGTGCTCTAAAAAACCCCTTTTCACACTAAAAGCTGGTTGCACAATACCTCAAAGTGGTGCTATAAAACAAAGCCATGGGTGCACTACATTTTCAAAGAATTCATTTGCAAGGTTATGTTGCTGCTATTCTCTTGGGGAAACCTCTCTTCTCATAAAGAGAATAATAGCACCATTCTATTTGGTCAATCCACATCACCTTTTGAGTGGGTTAGCTTGGGATTCTTTCACCATTTCTGTCAAGTTTTCAAGTTGTAAGAAGAGCTCAATCTTGGGGGTCCAAGAGCCCTCCCTTGGAGGAAGAAGGGACCCAAAGTCCCCTTTCTCTTTGGTGTTTTCTTTTCACTAATAAAATCCTTTCCATTGGTGACATGAGTCTTGTTTGTTTCTTGTTCTTATGTCCTTATGCACAATAGTTTAATTTCTTTTCCTTTCCTAGTTTAATTCTTATCTTAGTCTTTTATGTTTATTCTTCTAACCCTTTCTTTTACTATTGTCTTGATTAGCTAACCCAACTAAGATTGTAAGCACCTCTGTTTTGCTCATTTAGGTGAAAAAAGAGGTGCAACAGATTGACCACCATACTGGGGAAAGGTATCAATTTCCTACCCCATTTGGGTTATTTTATCTCTTCTTTCTGTTTATTTGACTTGCAGGTACCATAACCAGCCCAATCCGACCTACAAAAAGTCAATTTCAAAGCTGAGTTGAAGGAATTTCATCCAGAATTTTATTCATGGCTGTGTGACAGGTGTGCATGGGTTTATCGTCCCACAGTCGCGCATCATGTGCATGTGCACCAAAATCACTGTATTACTCAGTGCCTTCTTTTCACCTGCGCCCATCAACCTCTTCTAGTTCGCGCATTAGTTCTCAGAGCGCCTCTGTCTAGTCTGAGACCCGCACACCTGTGCAGAAAAATACACATTGTAATATTTTTTATGATCTGTTGAAAGCCCATAGCTTTCTTAAAGTTGATTCCATGCATGGTGTAATCTACACCACACTTAGTTCCCTCTCCATATAAAGGGATTAGTCAAAACACATAGGCACTTAGGGGGTTTAAAATCATTATTTCCTCTTTTGCTTTCATTTTACCACATGGATGGCTTGCTTTGATTAAGAGTATAAGGTGGAATCATTTGTCATCACATATAAAACTTGCATTGGGACCAGAAATTGGGTATCAATTGTTGAGTATGCTCCTCTCTCGCGCTTCAAAGAGATCTTGAGAATCAGAAAGAGGCTATAGGAAAATTTTACCTCCCTTAAAAAGACAAAATCTTTAGGAGAGGACAACGCCCCCTCAAGACTCCTCTTAGTTTATTTTTCAAACACACCTTAAACTTGTAATGGGCCCATACATGCTCACATGCTACAAAGATAGGATAGTGTTGAAATTTACTTTCTTAGATTAACTCACCAGCGAAGTTTAAAGGTTTTGTAATGGGCCCATACATGCCCACATGCTACCAATCTAGGATAGTTTCAAAGATTTCTTAGATTAAATCACATTAGGGAGTTAAAGGAATAGTAAAGGACCCACATGTCCACATGCTATCTTCCTAGGGACTTTTGAATTCTGCAAGGCTATACCAATGACACATAGTAACTTAGGTAATCAACACTTGTAAGGACCAAGTGAAGTCCACATGCAGGAAGGTGACACCTAAATTATTAAAAATCGGCACACTTTTAGTCATTCACACACAAAAGTCACTTCTCACTCACATAGTATTCATCTCGAAACGTGGAGGTTGAAGTAAGTTTCCTCCAAAGGGATTTTGAAACACCCCACCCTTTTCTTGACGAAACTATCCACTCCCACTTAATTTCAATGAGATTGGCTCACACCCCCAATCTCTCAAACAACCACATCTAAATTTTTTCTAAAAACTCACTAAGTTTTCCTCCACAGGAGGTGCCAAAAGAAATATTTTAGTCTAGGTAGGATTTCAGGGATAGGCATCAAATAAATCCCCATTATCTAGTTCTCACTTTTTCAAAACAATAGAAGTTGTCAAATAAGGAACTTTAAATCCTCCAAGTCAAGTGTTCCTAACACCATAAGGCAGGGAGATACCTGTGAAGGGTTGAAGGCCGAGGTATGGTTGTTCTGTGCATCCCCCCTTGAGGCACCCACCTCTTGGATAGGATCCAGCTCATGACCCATTTCTTAGGCCGAAAATCTAAATTCCGCACTTTGACTGAGGTACCTAGTGACCAAATTTTAGGACATCTACCCACGTGGAAATTGTGGGCTGCAATTGTAACTTAATCAGATTTTGTGTGGCTATTGAGAAATATTGCCAACACTTTCGGGATATGCACCCTCTACCCCTCATTATAACTGATTACTTCATCCTTCACTAGTTCCTCTTCTGGTGGCTTCAGACCCCACTGTTGAGTACTATTGGAAGGTCCAGTGCTATTTGAGAGGAAGGATGTTACATATTTTAAGACACAAGCATTTGTTTTCTTTGTTCTCCCACATAGACAAATTCAACCTACCCACATATATGTTTTTCTATCAATTTCTTTATGTATGACACCCTTGTGATTATATCTAATTGTGAAATATATTGTGAAGGTCCAGAAATTGTAGCAAAGGCTCTTGTTTATTTATTTCTCTCACCACCATTCACACACATTCACTCAGCTAGTCGAACATAATAGGGGACCCACATAACCCCTGTCATTCTAGACACTTGCTAAATCTCCCTCCTATTCTAGGGGGAGTTCCTAGTCTTTCCAACTCATCGGCTCCACCTTCTCACACTTCTGTGAGTGCCACAGTCTTAGGATTAGCTTTGCTTGGTTCAACCCTACTTGGGTCCACTTCCCAAGTTCAAAAAATCACCCACTCTCCCTTACACGGAAGCAGGGGGCCACCTTCTCCTTAAGAGGGAAGTACAAACCCACCTAGTCCCGCTCACGGGTCAGGTTCACAAAATACTCACACCATGGCTGGAACTAATCCTCCACCACCACTCCAGATGCCATATTTGGCCTCTCTCAACATACCAGATCTAAGAAAACTCACAAATGATCCTATATTGCATGACCCCGCATGGCCTGCAATGCCTACCAAACTACCTTCAAATATCCCCAAGTTTGAAGGAAAGGTAGGAGATGACCCTGCCAACCATGTCATGACTTTCCACTTATGGTGCTCTTCCAACAACATTATGGATTATTCCATTTGACTACGATTATTTCAATGCACACTCATTGGTCCATTAGCCAAGTGGTATGTAGACGTAAAATCAGGGTCCCATGCGACTTTGGAGTCCTTGGCCAAAGAATTTTTGACCTTCTTCCAATTACCAATCCGCCATGACAATGGTCTTGAACTACTCTATGATTTTAAACAAACCTTATCCACACATATCGCTGATCACATTCACGAGTGGCATCGATGACGTAGTTTGTGTAAAGCATAAACCACCAAACAACAATGTCTTGATTGGTTTCTCAGATCACTTGTCTCTCTCCTTGATAAAGATGTGGCTTCCACCTTCCCTCAATTAGAAGAAGAAGCCATCAGTAAGGCTAAAAAATACGACCTCATCTATTCACAATCAGGATACTTGTACATAGTACTTCCTGATCTCCCAAGACCCTTGCCATTTGGCCAATACAAGCCTGGGATGTCTCACTCAGCAGACAGATTGATTGGTAACACCACACACCACAATACACAACCACAACAACCACCATTGTATGGAACACCTCAATATCCATTAGCATATGGAGGAATCCCTTATTATCCTCCTCCCCCTTATCAACAACCATACCCTATTTCCCTTCCTCCACCCATTAGTGGGCCACCGTCAACACCCACAATACACCCACCTATCCAAACAAGTTCTGATAGTCCCTCTACCTCAGCTTATACTCTAAGTACTAGTGAAAGTGCCACACCTTCCTATGTACCTTATGGATCATTACCAAAACATAATCTATTCTTTCCATTTCTTGGCCCTCCACAGCCCATGGCTCCACCACAAGAACACCCTCACGCTGGGGTTAATTTTGTTCAACCCTCTCCCATTCAACAATATCAAAATTTTGAACAGCTGAATACGAAAAATCCAAACCATCAGTCGAATAATGCCAAAAAGAAAGGAAAAAATCGGAACAATAACAACCCAGGTCAAGGCGGAAATCACCCAAAACAGAACCAACCTACTGGGGGCAACTAGAATCAAGGGACTCAGAACCCCCAGGGGGGGAACAACAATAGATGTCAAGGGAAAAATAACAATAACCTTCGAACCAACTTCCCGTGTTCCCTTTGCGGTGAGTTCGATCACTATACTCATCATTGCCCCCAGATCGTTGATTTTAAATGGATGAAAGACTCTGTGAATGGACCACATCCTCTAGCACCGCCTGCCCTTCAGCAGGCCCCACAACAATATGTGCAACAACCACTCCCAGTCATGCTGCAGAACCCCATTCCACACCAAGGAGTGATGAACACCCAACAAGACATGTAGCCTACCCCACCACAGTTGGGACAACATCTCAAACCAAGAAATCCTGCAGATTGTACTATCCTCCTCACTAGTGAGGAAGAAGTCCTTCTACAAACACATAGTCGTCAATACAGTGCACCCTCTGAGTCTCCTCCCATTCCCCCAGAAACAATCCCAGCAAAAACCGGACCCCCTTTGATGATCCCTCACCCTAACATGGAAACACTTCTTCGCATCTCTCACATCCCATTGCGCAGGAATGTCCACAACCTTCAGGCTAGGGAGACTCATAATTACAGTTTGGTCGATGACTTGGCACAATCCCCAGCTACCATGTTAGTATTAGAAGTACTTCAAACTTGTCTCACTCAGTGAAAGTCATTAATTTCCGCCTTGGGGGAAGTTGACCCTGCGGATACTCAACTCATCACATTTGATCTTGACAACAGAGAACCTCGCCTCCCCACTCTCATCGCTTTTCAAATCCCTGTTAAAATTTAGAACATTACAGTTCATCAGTGCATCATTGATGAAGGTGCATCCACATGCATCATGTCCAAGTCTGTATGGCAGAAACTTGGTTCCCCGGAACTCATACCATCTTCCATTACCTTAAGAGATTATGACAGACGACCATCTTCTCCCGAAGGGATCTTCCAAAATGTCCCTGTAGAACTCGGGGGCAAGACCATTCTCATTGACATTGAAGTTATCAATGTCCCACTCGATTAAAATATCTTGTTCAGTCATAGCTACATGTACGCTATGAAGGTAGTTTCCTTTTCCATCTTTCGAACCATGATGTTCCCCCATAACGGGAAGATCATTACCATTGATCAAGTTTCACATTATGAGCCTAACCCTTATGCCAACATCGATAACATTCTCCCTCTTTTCCACACTAATCTTGAGGCATACCCACTCATTGAGATAGGGCCTGTAATTTTCAAAGACCCATCCTTGTTAGGAACTTACCATGGTGCACCATCGCTCATTCATCCTTCCAATTAGGTATGTGTTGTCTCATCCAAAGGAACTGACATTGAGGATACCCTTCCTCCCAATGAGACTTCTCTTATATTTGACGGCCCACTAGTCCCAGAGTTTCTCCCTCAAGAATCTTCTGTGAACTCATCGACTCCACTAGTTCACGATTTCGCATCACCCCAACGCCATATCCCAGTTTGGGAGACAGTTCCCAAATCCATTACTCAAATCCTCTTCTTTTACCCTCTGTTAGCGATATTTATTGTATAGGGGGGTAGAATGCATAAGAAGGGGTAAAAACCCACTTGTCCAAAGTTTCGGGCGGAAATGCGCCCGTGGTAAGCAGCAAGCAAGTCTGAGCGGTCCAGATTTTCACGCCCAGATAGACGGCACATATTGGATTCCAGACCCCCCTCGCTTTCCGACCTTTAAGCGGAGGGGGGGGGTCCGGAAATGGGGGCGCACCTCTCCAACGGCTCAGATCAGCGCGCCCAGGTCAATGGTGATGAAGACCATTCCGGACCCCCCCGCCTTTCTACCTTTAAGCGGAGGGGGGGGGTCCGGAATCCCATATGAAGCTTCCTGACGGCCACGATCGAGATGCCCAGATCAACAACACTCGTGTAGTCCCGCCCTTCTCAGCTGCCCTATATTTAGCCAGGAGTGGGCCCGTTTTCCCTCATGTAATCCCCCTTTCCGCCTTTCCCGTGCTGCCATGTGTCCTCCATCCGCCTTCCCTCCCCGGTCCACATGGTTTTCTCTTCTCTCATCATCCACTCGTTGTTGGCCACGTGTCCCGTTCTTTTCCACATCAGCCACTCACCCGAAGGAAAATTCATTTCCCCCGTCTTCCTCTCCTTCCACCTGACGTCGTCCGCCATGAATCGTCCTCCATCATCCTTCTCTCATCTCGTCACTCTTTCCACGTCCTTACAACCCGGCACCACCATTCCAACACCATTCTTGTCGTATGCTCATCCTCTGCGCTAGCCTCCATGCCAATCTCTCAAGCTATTCAGTTATTCCAGGTGGCAGTGCGAGAGAAGTCCTCCTTATCCTGAAATGCTGAGTTGGCTGGGCCATTCCCAATCCCAAGAAGCAGTTATTGAAGCGGTTGGTGGTGGTTAGACATCGTCTTCGCCATTATGGGGACGTCCTACGATGAACTAAAGGCGCATCGATTCGCCGATGTAACTGTCAGAAGATCGATCGCGTCTGCCATAAGTTGCATGATTATTCAAAGATTGCGGCTGCAGAGTGTCAGAAGCCATGCAGACGCAAAGCCTTCAATGCAGTTTCTTGGTTCCGCTGCTGTTGTTGTTTTGAGTATATGTAGGCATTTTTTCCATTTTTGTATCTATCGATGGTAGAGCTAAGCTCCCGACTGTAAAGTTTTAGTGATATTCTGGTTTCCTGGTTATGCCTCTGTGTTTGAGACTTCTTGGTTTATGACAAACAGTTCTCCTTTTTCCATCTTTGTTTCATCTCGTGTCGGAGAGTTCACAGTCGAATGATTCGCGTGGATTGCTACATTTGTGTTATGATAAAGGATTTGTCATGACATTTATGTATTCTATGGTTCTCTGTGTTTGAATGTAAAAGGATTTTGCATTTGAATACATTCTTCTCCAGTCTGTGATGAACCTGATGTTTATTATAGACCTTTGAACCCTTCTTGCATAAGTCTTCCACCTACTCACCCTTTTACTGCGATTCACTGTTTGGAGTCTATCAAGACCTCACTCGTTCATGCATTCCTGGCCTGGTTTCTGAGTTGACACAATGTTGTTTTGAGTTTTCCTCCATTTGATCACCCTTTAAACAAATCGTGACATTAAACTGATGGGCGTAGGGCTCTGCTCCTACATGCAATCCAGGAGTGACCTCTGATAGCCAACATTTCTGGCGCTGTTGCCAGGGACGAAGTTGAAGATTTTCCCTGGGAAGAACGACAACGATTAACTGATACTGAAGGTGCATCAAATATCAGAACTTGAAGATTGCTACTGTGCACCTGGCGAATCCACTGTGACGACTTCGCTGGGGAGAACCTGTTCTATCAATTGTGGCTTCGAGAGGTAGACACACGAGGTCTAATCCACACTTGCCTTTGGCCACACCAGAAGTAGACTTGGAAGTGGTGCGCAGAAAGGGAAAGAGCTCTACAAAAGAAGCCTCCATCGCTGAAGAAGGTAATACGCCATCCCCTTCTGTGAAAACTCCATTTTCTTATTCTCAGCTTCCTAGTCGTACTTCCTCTGAGGTTTCCCGTTTTCTGAACTTCGGGAGTGTTCCTGCTGAGTTTTCCCCTCCTGGTCTAGTATCATAGGGAGAGATCCTTGTCACTCCCCCCTCAGGAGGTTTCACTACCCCTCCTTTGATTACTACTGCTGCGCAGAGAGAAACACCTGTACACTCAGGTCTCTTAGACTTCTCTCTGTTTTCCCCATCGTCTCCTGTGAGGACCTCTCTTCCTACCTCACCTGTTTACACTCCATCTCACCCGAGTTCTCCTCCACTCAACATCCCTATGGCTGGTGTTAATCCCCCTCCGAACAGAATGGATGCCATAGTCGCTGCTAGATATGCTCCTTTGATTCTTCCTCAGCCTCTGAACCCTCTCCCTGCTGGAGACTATTTGGAATACATGCCCAAGTTCAGTGGTGAGGGAGATGTGACTGCTGAAGAGCACTTGGCTGCCTTTTACAGCTATGCAGACAACCTAAATATTGAGAATGAAGATGTCTGGATAAGAGTCTTCATCCAGAGCCTGGATGGTGAGGTTAGGAAGTGGTTCAGGGGACTGGCCCCAGGATCCATAGTTGGAATTGAGGCTCTGGATAATGTTTTCCTGAGACAGTGGGGGGATAGAAAAGATTACATATATTATATGACTGAGTTTGGATCTCTGAAGAAGTAGGAAGGAGATTCTGTCACTGACTTCTCCAAAAGATTCAATAAGATGTATAACAAGATTCTTGCAGAGATAAAGCCTTTCGAAGCCTCTGCTCAAATTTCATATGCTAGTGCATTTGACCCCGATTTTTGTCTCGTATTAAGAGAAAGGAGAGCCACCTCTTTAGCCCAGATGCAAGATGCAGCTATAGAAGTGGAATCCAATATGTTAGTAGCTGACAGACTGAGGAACAAGGCCGACACAGACAGAAGAAAAGGAAAATTAGAAGCCTCGACTTCTGACTCCAACATCTCTGGCCCATCATTGTCCCACTTTCAAGTAAGCGAGCTGGCCCAAGTAATTAACTTTCTTAAAGAAGAGGTGGAGAGATTGAAGGTGGAAAGGAGGCAGATGTATAAGGGCCCTCAGAACACCGAAAATAAAGGAGGTTTCAGGAGACCAAACAATTTTGCTCCTCCAGCTATGCACAAAGAGAAGGAAAGAGACAGAGATGACCAAAGAATTCAGGCTCCCTTCCAGAACAACTTTGTAGCTGATGAAGAAGAAAGACAACCAGATGAGCCTGAGTCTAAAATCCACTTTGTAGAGGTCACTCCTCCTTTCCCCCATCTAACTAAGTCAGCATACGAGGAGTCTCTCATGAATAGTCAGTTAAATGAATTGAGCAAAGGAGACAAAGCTGGCGGTGGCCGAGGCAGGTATAACCTGAGATCAGACAAGAGGGAAACAACACCTGATGTTCCTGAGTCATCCACTAGAGAAGGGAAGCCTGCTGACGAGGTAGCAGACAACCACAGAGGTAAGAAGGCCCAACCTCTCTCCCCTATCATTCAAAATCATGCTCTTGAGATTAGAGAAATTCCAAAGCTCACATCTTCCTTTAATTTCGAGCATGAAATTCAAAAGATCATAATCCCCGTGCCCCTCACTGAGTTAATCAAACATGGGGAATTCAAAAAACGCTTCTCCGACCTGTTGAAATCTGAAGCCTCTAGCCCTTCCACAGACTGCATAAACCTCCAAGATGAAAGGCATGTAGTGGTCCTAGGTCCCATGGTAGAAGACAGAGATGATTCATCCCCTCCCTTCTACACCTCCCTGAACATACATGACAAGGTGCTGCATAATTGCTTAATGGATTCAGGGGCCTCCCACAACCTCATGCCTAAAGCCGTCATGGAAGAGCTAGGATTAGAAGTCACCAGAGCCTATCATGACCTCTATTCCTTTGACTCCAGGAGGGTGCAATGTTTGGGTGTCATTAAGGACCTAGTAGTTTCCCTGTTTCAACTACCCATGAAGAGCATGGTCATGGATATAGTGGTAGCTAATGTTCCCCCCAAATTTGACATGTTGTTGTCAAGGTCTTGGATTAAGAGACTTGGAGGGACTTTATAGATGGATCTCATGTATGCCACTATCCCGGTCTTTGGGGGGGGACATAGGAGATTGTACAGAGAAGCCCAGCTAGCCTACATAGTCAGTGATGAAGCAAACCCCACTAATCATCCCATCTATGCCTTGGACACTGACTTAGGATCTAGCTTATTGCAGGTCACTGATGAGCCTGAGACCCCTTTGCAGATCAGAAAGCAGATCAGTCCTGATCAAGGGATGCCTCCTCCAACCACCTCTGTTTGGAAGATGTTCTTTGATGGAGCTTCTTCCAGTATAGGTGCAGGTGCTGGAGTGGTACTCAAATCTCCTTCTCAGGAAACCATATCACTATCATACAAGCTACAATTTGAAGTCACCAACAATGTGGCAGAATATGAAGCTCTGGTTCTAGGATTAAGGGCTGCAAAAGAAATGGGAATCAGGGAGATGGCTGTGTTCGGGGACCCAAAATTAATTGTCCAGCAGGTCAAAAACGTCTATCAGACCAAGCACCCTCGCCTCAAGAATTACAGGAATGAGGTATGGGATCTAATTGATAGTTTCTTCCTGCCTTTCAACATCTCTTTCATTCCACAGGAAGAAAATGCCCCAACCGACTTTCAAGCCTTCTCATCTATTTTGTTCGAATCTCCTGCGCTGCCCACTGACAGATCAGAGGTGGAAATAAGATACAGACCCTCCGTGCCGGACAATGTCAAACATTGGAAGGTATTTGAAGATGATCAGGAGATTGAGAAATTCCTCCAATCCATCGATGACTTCTCTGCATTGCATATAGATGAGGACCCTGATGAGGAACCTGATCACCACCCTGGGGAGTTGTTGAATAAAGTTGCTGACCATCAGATTATTCAATTGCCGAGAAATCATATACCAAGAGGTCTGATCGCATTAGAAATATTGTTTGATGGGAATGATGTGGCGATAAAGGGCATAATTTCGGGTGATGATGCTAATACGACTAATTGCAACATAGGCACACCAGAGGAGCCCAAGTTTGTCAAGATGTCGAGGAGTTTGACTGAGGAGCAGAGGATCGGATATACTGATTTGCTGAGTGAGTTTGCTGACGTGTTCGCATGGACCTACGAAGACCTCAAGATGTACGACACGTCAGTCATTGAGCACAAGATCCCACTGAAGGAGGAGGCTAGACCTTTCAAGCAGAAGCTGAGACAGATAAATCCTACGCTGTTACCTGTCATGGAGAGGGAGATGAAAAAGCTGTTGGATGCCCAAATCATAGTCCCCTTGAGATACTCTAGCTGGGTAGCCAATTTGGTCCCAGTAAGAAAGAAGAGCGGAGAAATCAGACTCTGTTTCGATTTCAGGAACCTGAACAGGAGTTCAAGGAAGGACAATTACCCCCTGCCCAACATGGAACATATATTGCAGAGGGTCACTGGTGCATCTAGGATATCTATGATTGATGG
>ML788741.1:56967-74696 GCA_009831015.1 Picea engelmannii
AGCAACACCTACCACCCGTAGGCCAATGGAACAGTAGAAGCATTGAACAAGATTCTAGAAAGAGGGTTGACAAAGGTATGTTGTGCAAATCGAGAATATTGGTATGACAAAGTTCCAATAGTACTATGGGCTTACAGGAAAATCACAAAGAAACTCCACAGGTACACATCATTTCAGCTAGTTTATGGGAAAGAGGCAGTGGTGCCTGCAGAATTCATCACTCCAAGTTTGTATATTGCATAGATCACACATATGTTAGAGGAGGAATCAATTGTTCAGAGACTTATGGAGTTACAAGAACTCGAGGAGACCAGATTTCTAGCAGACTTCCATCAATCAGTTGAAAAATCAAGAAAAAAATCTTGGCATGACAAGCAAATTAAGACCAAGGTATTTATGCAAGGAGACAAGGTTCTACTTTATGATAGTAGGTACCAGAAGTATCCTGACAAGTTGTGCATGCATTGGTTGGGACCATTTATAATTGCGGATATCTAACCCTCAGGAGTAGTCAGACTCGCACAATTAGATGGTATGTTGCGGCTAGGATGGGTGAACAACGCTCACCTGAAGCCCTATATGTCTCAAAACTGAGAAAAAGGGACTGTTTCTCTAGTCAGAAGGAGCATGTATAATAGTTATATTTGTTTTTTCTGAAATTGTTGTAAATTCAGTTAGTAAAGTCGATGTGTGCAGTGTTGTGCCATGACACATTGTTCATTTTCTATTTAAGTGTTGTTTGATACAGAACTAATGACTCAATGATGAAGGATCCAAAGCATAAGATAATCCATTAATTACATTCATTAATATGACGAGGACCCCCTTTGTGGTTGGAGGGAGAATGAATCTGAATACGATCTGAGTCCATGTGCCACACGAACCTGGTCTAGACACATCCTTTATTTCCATTACGATACCCCGTATGAATTCATTTAATCCATAAAATCGCGATACACAAAGATGTCATCGGAGTTCACACCGAGATTCCCACCCATCAAACAGAAAGGTTTAAAACTGGCCACAACCCTGTCCCACTCACGCAAGTAAATACCAGAATTGCTCGAAAGGATTTACCTCGTTAAATCGCCCCGTCAGAAAACTAAGATCCAGTTGTGTCCATACGGTCATGATGAGCAACAGTTATTGCTAAACTTTCCCCCTAAGCGAAGTATAAGGCTCTCAGAACTCGCCCGAGAATGCATTTTTTTCAAAGAACATAGCCATTTCTGAATTCGGTAGAGCGAACTAGCCTGCACAATTGTGAAACCCGTATTCGTGACCCTAGTCCTTAGCTTGCCGCATAAGTTGTGATAAATCAGAATCCACAATGTCGAGAGCCACAACAGGCAAAAGTGCCATGTCTAAAGATGTGATACTAGACGAGCCCTATGACCCCCGAGTCGAGGCTGTGGATGATCTCAAAGGGAAGGTGGAGCATGTTAAGTTGGTCGATCTTGACCTAACAGATCTAGTTGTGTTCCCCCAGATGATCATAGATG
This sequence comes from Picea engelmannii, assembly GCA_009831015.1. Classification (NCBI taxonomy): domain Eukaryota; kingdom Viridiplantae; phylum Streptophyta; class Pinopsida; order Pinales; family Pinaceae; genus Picea; species Picea engelmannii. The sequence continues at coordinate 58,470 of ML788741.1, forward strand.
TATTTTGGTAGATGGCTCTAGATGGGTTAGGAGGCATGCAGTTCATGCCAAAACCAAAATTTGTCAACTTATTCAATTTGACCATCATGAAACTTAGATACCTACCAGTATTCGGTACCACTGGTGAGGTTACGCAGTGCACAAAATTTCCGATAAGTAGGGTGCATGACAGAAGTCTCTAGTTGGATAAGAGGTATCCAATCCATGCTAAATACATCCATGAACTTACTGGACTGTCCTTCGAAGGAGAAGATGTGTCGAAAGAAGTCCAGGGTCTTGGTAAGCATGGAAAAAAGAAAGGAGAGCTCAGCCTGTATGAAAAATTCAACACAAAGAGGGGGGGACACACAACAATAATCGACCCCATATTACCAGAAACAGTGTGGACTAGTTGTTACATCATAGCCAACAAGGTTATGAGATCATACTACAAGGGAGAATGCACGTTGGATGCATTATCAATAGCATAATTTTGCACCAGCTACGTTGTGTTAAATTGGTGTAGTTACTTGCTGGAGGAACTACTAGTGGCATGCGAGGAAGCACAGGAGAAGGGAGGAACGTTCACCTAAGGATATTTGTTGCTGGAATTCATAATGTTCAAGTGGAAGCCACCTATGGGAAGGGCATTGATGCTACCAGAAAATGGGTGCATGGAGAAGATGTTCGAGCCCTGGCAGTCTAGGTTGTACTCGGAGAATGCAGCCTTTAACACCACAACATTTTCTAAGTGGTACAACAGCCTGATAGATTCAACACAGAGGTTGCATATTCTGTAGGAGCTCCTCAAATGCAATACGAGAAACATTACCTTCAGCATGAACCGACACCATACGTTTGTATGGTTGAGACATGTTAGCAAGGAAGAGTTCCATACAAGGATGATGTCGTTCTATCTGGACAAGGAGGCCTTTGACAAAGAAGTAATGTCATGTCCAGGAGTCAAACGCAACCTGCACAAGTCGGGGATGCACTATACTCTGACTGCGGAGCTGCTGAAGAAGAAAGACAAAGAAGCAAGGGAAAGACTGAGTTGAGGCCCTGAGCCATAAAATCCATAAGCTCCAGCACAATCGGACTCTGAGGAGGAAGACGAGACGTAGCCATTGGAGCGTAAGAAAATAATTCTACCAGTCCTCCGTCGGATGCTAGCTAACGCCATGTTGTCAGGTGAGGATGTCAACCGGATCCTGAGTGTTATGTTCGTTAACGAACCAATGGTGAAGAATCCCAGAACTGGGGTTTCGCCGAATAAACCTATGAAATCCCAACCCATTGCATTCTCCATCCCCCACACCTGCTCAACGGTCAAATCAAGCCCCATCATCCACATTCAGGACAACCCTGAGCCTGAAACATTTCCATCCACCTTCGTCACTGAGCACCCTCCATCATCACCACAACCCCAGTTGCCAACCCCAGAAACCACCAGTCCACCCCAGACCACAAACCCAGATCCGATGCAACTTGATCAGCCAGAGTAAGAACTCCCATAAATAACCCAAGAGTTTCCTAAGTCGAGACCAGAATTTTTTGGTTCAAACCCCAAAATACCATAGCAGAGAATGAAGCTGACTAGTCCAAACCCAGATATCCAGGAACAACAGACTGAGCCTTTGATGTAAGAAAAAGACACCCAAACTATGGAGGAGTTGCAAGTCCAAAGAAACCAGAAGATCCCACCATAGGCCAAGGGTGAGGGTGCCTAAGAAAGCACAACGCAGGAAGCAAACACAACAAAATAGCAGGAGATACTAGAGGCTCAAAAGGAACCAGAATCAACACCCAGGAAGAGTGCAACATCCAGGCGTGAACAGTTGGAGCAGGTTCTCCAAAACCCTCAGCAATGTGGAGAACTGATGAAAATATGCATAGCCAGAACATAGGTTTTGAATCTCTTTCCCTCAACGCTAAGGTTGAGGATAGTGCCTGGACCATCAACAGAGGAGGAGGTAGAGACCCACTCAGAGCATTCAATGGCCAGTGGAATTCCATTGCAGAAACAAGCACCCAGAGATGCAACCCCTTCATCCACTGACCTGATACAGTGGCTAGCGATGCACTTATTTCGACTAATCATAGCATCAACTAATCAAATGGAGAAAAGGATCCAACAGAGCGAGAGGTCTGCTGAGGTCACAAGGGAGGAAGCATTCCTTGCGCAATAATCAAGATAGCAAGAAAAATAGGCCAAGGCCCAGATTGAGAATAGACTGGAAAGAGTGCAAGAAAGGCTTGTTGAAGCCTGGCCAAAGATTCGCAAGGCTGCACCCCAACTTCCTTAAGCCAGTGATGTAGGTGAGTCAGAGCATCAGATTGAGTTGCTCCAAGGAGCATGGACACAACTCGCCACTCACACTGAGCATATGGAAGCAAAGTTATGACAGACTTGAAAAGAAGTAGAGCAACAACCTCAGAAGTTGCAAGAGAAGATGCAGAAGATAGTACTGCAAGGCAATGATGCCCGAGAAACACTACACAAGTACACAACGAAATGCACAAAGATTTTCAGGGAAGTCAACGATTCGATGGGCATCATCACTCAACGCAACCAGGATGTAGGATCCTAGAAAGAATGTTTTGTAGGTTAACTACTATGATCCTAGCACGCAGTACAGGAAAGGCTGGGGATCATTTAAGAGAAAGAGAGGATTAACCCTTTGTTACAGTTGCAGAAGATCGGGACATCTGGCTAAGGAATTCCCTGGTAGAAAACCTAGTTTCCTCTGTTGCAAAGCTATGGACCATGAAGTTTTGGATTTCCCTAGAATGATTGGTCAACTTGAAAGGATGAATATGAGACAAGAAGACCACAAGAAAAGTCAAGAAACTGATATTATGGAAGAACCCCATAAAGAATCAGAGAAAGTATTGCTACAGATGAAAGAAACCCTGAAAGATCACCGACATATTAGTTTATCATAGGTATTCAAAGAAAAAGAATGCATTGAAGCAAGAATATGAGACTTTGACATTGACTGTGTTCTGGATGAAGAAACACAGGTGAATATCATGACAGAAAGAACTTGGGAAACTTTAGGGGAGCCTCCTATGATCCCTTCATTAGGAGGAATAGGACTATTCAGAGGAAAGTTGATAAACCTATGTGGAAAGATTACCCAGATATCTATGAGTTCCAAGGGAACTTTGACAGAGGAAGAATTTGAAGTTGTTAAATTTATTGAGGACAACGCTCCATTTACTATGTTTCTCAGAAAACCTTGGATTGAAAGAGATCAGGCCAGAAGGGAAGAAAAATAAGTCTTAGAACAAAAGAAGAAAGAGCTAAAATATTTCATGACTAGGAGGATCACACACTTGATTGAAGAACATGAGAACCGAGCGAATCTATTTAAAACCAAAGACTATAATGTAGAAGCTAGAAGAACACTAGAAGACCCACAGAATATTGCAGTACCTATCCTAGATACAGATGGAAGTATTAACCCTAATTTCTAGGAGAGAATCTCAACAACGCGAAGTTACTATGACAAAAGAAGATAAGAATCAGAATGGAAAAAGGAATTTCGAGATAAATCTCACTGGAAAGAAGGCTAGAAAACTAAGTAAGAAGAGAGCCAAGATTGAAAAGTTATAGAAGGTTCCCGAGGGAACTTCATAGAAGGAAAATTTACAAAATTGGAGCTTCACTAGAATACCAGAACAACGTCACATGGAACTTCGACATGGCGAATCAATATAGTCGTTAGAGACAGTATAACCGTTCGAATGACGCCCCGAACGGGAAGAAAGACATTAATGGTTAGACAACTTGCCATAACAGACATAACTGAGTTAATGAAATCTTCTTACCCGTTCCAAGAGTTTCGTTACCAAGTATCTATTTATCTCGTTGCGCCACACACCGAGAACACTTTTGCTAACTGTGAATTTGAGCCCGCAGATTAGTTTATTTTCACATAGTGATCATCGCGCTTTTTTCCATATATTCAAACCCGAGCGTGTATGTCGAACAAGTTTAACGCTACAAAGAAAATTGTCGAGGAAGTTCTCATCTACCTCATGACCGAAAGAGTAATGTCGATGTCTGCAGGTATACAAGTGTCATCGACGAGAGGACTGCAAGCCTCTCCATCAACTGCTCGCGGAGCCGGATCATCCCGACCGTTAGTAGAAAAGCGAACAAAACACAGAGATGGCCTAGATAATGCGAAGTTGAGCCCATCTATATTACCCGACTATATCCCGCCTCTAGCCAACATGGTAAAAGAAGCAGTCAATAGAGAACTTCGCTCTGTGACATGCTTAGAGCCACAGGAAGAAGACCGGGTTGAGCATCAAGTAGAGCAGCTCGCGGAAGTCATCCAACAGCTACAACAGAGAATAGCATATTTAGAGCTTCGCATAGTGCCCAACACTTCGCAGGATGTCATAGATCAAAGAGAAGCGATTGCTCAGAGCACAGTCGAGAGAATAAAATCTTTTTCCATGGAATGCAAGAAACTCAGTGACCGCAGTGCCCAGACTTATGAGAAAATCACTGAGAATACAGAACTAAAGGCACTAGAGTCGCAGCTCCAGGAGGTGAAGCAGCAAGCAGAGACAATACAGACGCAGTTGAAGCCCCTGTCATTTGTGGAAAGAATGAAATGATCCTAGGAGCAACACACTGTCTAGCAGTAGGTTCACACCATTCATAGAAAATTCATGGAAGTGACTCAAAGACTCCAACATGTAGAGGACAAGTCTTACCAACTGTTCACAGAGATCGATGGTCGAGGAGAAAAACTAGAGAAAGTTGTTGTTGCAACAGAACAATGCCTACAAGGACCCATGAACAAGGAATTCATCCAAGAGTTTTCTAAATAGGAGTTCGTAGCACAACAACAAGTCAAAGCAGCTTGAGCCAAGCTCGAGGCTTTCGAAGCAGAACTACCCAGATCAAAGTGACTCAGGACGAGTCACAGGTGAGTGTTGGGGGTTTGTTGGCCCTTGACCAAGTTTCGGGAGATCCTTGGTCAAGTTTGACCTATTTTGGGACTTCGACAACATGTCGAAGGAGGAGCACAAGACGAAGCAGATATCGCGGGACCTCAACCCCTTTTTGGGTCCTGTTTGGGGTTTGGTATTATGTAATGGGTATGGGATATCGGCCCATGGGGTTACCCATGTTTAGGCCTATTTTGTAAAGTATAAATAGATGTCTAGGAAATGTAAGGAGGGGCATCTATGTGATGTTATGCCAATGTGCTAAGTGCTAGCGATCGATCTATGTGATTGAAGGATTGTAAGTGCTATGTGCATACTGTGTGAAGCTTGCAGAGTTGAGTACAAGTGACTGTAGAAGGCCTAGTACTATATCCTAGCTCGGGGAAGGAGGATCTAGCGAGGTGCACGCAGATCTCCTATCCTATGCGAAGTAGGGTTTTTGAGGCTCTATGCCTGTAACTAATTAACATAAGATAATATAAGAGGAGAATATTTGGTGGACGTAGCCCCAAGGGGGGGGGTGAACCACGTATATGTTGTGTTGCTCTGCTTTGTGCAATGTGTTGGTTTGTTTATGTGTAACTTTCTATGATATAGATGAATGTTAGATAGAACTGATGTTTCTTTGTGCTTATAAAGGAGAATGAATGTTATATCTGACCTATGTGAGTATGCTTAGTGCCTGAATATACCAGATCTAATATGTTCCTTTTATGTTAAGTGCTATTAGATGTGGATCTGGTTGAATACTGTGATGCTCTATAATTAGGGTTTGTCTGCGATGTTACCAAGAACCGAACATTGATGAATGTTTACTACTGAGTTCTATGTTAAGTGTTATAATTACATATTTGTGTCCCAGCTAAGGTTGCAGACATCTGAGTCCTACAACCACCCCTACCTCTACCTCAGGTGAGACTTCATATTCTTCATAGGTGTTGCCGAAAGGGCTGGTAGTTAGGGTTTTTTTGGTGTGTTGTTGTAGCGTTGAACCCTAGGTCTGCCCCTATGCCAATAATGTCCCCAATGAGGTCTGGGTATAAGGAGTTAGGGCTCGATATGTTTGAACCTTTGCAAGATCAACGTCGCAAACCCCGATGACCGCCCACGGGGGATGAAAAGAAAGACTAGGGAGCATGAGATCCTATCAAAATATTGCTTGAGGAGATCCTTGAAAAACAAAGGAACGTGATGATGGATAACTTTTCCTAGATCCTTCAACGATTTCCCATTGGCGGTGCATCTGCATCCAACAACCACTCTGGAGGAGCAACCTCTTTTATGGTACAAGTAAACTTTGAAATTCCCATATTTGATGGCCAAATATATGTAGACATCGTAGATAGATGGTTGAATCTATTAGAAGGATATTTCTCAGGTTCATGACTTTTCCGACCGGGAGAAGATTATTTTTTCACTGCTCAAAGCCACCCCCCATGTCAAGGACTAGTGGGAAACCTACTGTGAGAAAAAAGATGAGGAGGAAACCTCTGTGTTCTCAGTTGTACCCACTTGGAATTATTTCTGAGATCCCATCAAGGAACAATATTATCCCGTGGGGAGATATGAGGACAAGTACATACAATGGACTATGCTGCGACAACAAATGGATCAAGATGTGCATGAGCTAAGGAATCTGTTCCATATCCTGTGCACAAAGTTGGCTATCAAAGACTCAAAGAAACATTTGGTGTTGAAGTACCACAATTTTCTGCACAGATACATTCAGGAGGAAATGGAGTTCCTCGAAATCTCCTCGCTTGGTACGACATAGCGATATGATGCCAAGATTGAGCATAAATTCAAACTAAATAAGCGAGACTTTGGTCTGCGAATCAAAAGAAAGCGAAAGGTGCCCCCAAAATGAAAAACAAAGGACAAAGCCAAGGCATGGAGGCTCAAGACAACTTACCAAAGCCGCAATCTAAGAACAACACCGCAAAGACGAAGAAGGACACGGGAAATTGGTGTGAGTTCCACAAGAGCTCCACTCACAACACAAGTGAGTGTTGGTCCAAACAGTCACTGGTGGCCGAGATGAGGGTTTCTGAATCAGATGCATGCTTCGACATTGAATCAGAACCCGAGAAGGGGAATGACAGAGGGAATCATATTATCGATGCGGAGCCCAACGCTATTGTTTCTGTTAGCAATATTTCTTGTCATAGGCTCGAGAGCATTCAGGTCTGCAACTTGCACGAAGTGATCAAGCGCAGCACGGGAGAATCCTTGTTTTTCCAAGTAGCGGGTCAAGCGAGCGGGCAAAGTGTTGTCGGCATCATCCAAGGTCAATGATCTCGCGAACTCGGGAGTTCGCACGGTAAAGGCCCAAACATTGGGTATCCCAAGTCGCGAGGACGCGAGAAGCGAGAAGGTGAATAACCGTTAGATCTGGATCGAGGAGAGCTGTTGGATCCGCACGTGGGATCGCGTATCGGGGCCTCGCAAGAAAAGGCTCGAGAATTTGGGCGTGGGGATCATGATATTGCGAGGAGCAATACCCCGACAACTGGAGACAGTGGGGGCCATAGCAGAGTCGGCGAGTGGAATACAGGTGGCATGAAGCCTCAGGATCTCGCCGCGAGAAGTCCCGAAGTGTTGGTGTTTGGATTCACGAGTCGCGAAGTACCGAAGGCATCCCGGACTTGGGCCCACAGTCTTGCCGAAGTGATCAGAATCGTCCATCAAAGAGGGACACGTGGTGCGCGATTAGGCTCCTCGCCTCCTCGCCCCTCGCAACTTTTAAGATCAAGGACCAACTCTCCCCAGCCGCGAGTCGCGAAGTGCCGAGGGCTTCCTAAGCCTGGGCCCACAGCATCACCGAGAAGATCTTAGCCGTCCATCTGAAGCAGACACATGGTGCGCGATTAGGTTCCTCGCCTCCTCGCCCCTCGCAACTTTTAAGAACAAGGATTAACTATTTCCATTCGCGAGTGCCGAGGGCGCTTTGGGAATAAGCACGTGGTCACAACCCGTGGTCACTTAAGGGTGATAGAAAGAGCTGCGCAAAGGGACGAAGCACCGAGTTTAGCTGCAGAAGGGATCACTGTGTTCTCCAAGTGCCAATTCAACTTGGTCTCAATCCTAGTACCTGCTCGGAGTGAATGAAGAAGAGAGAGGGTGGTTGAAACCTCTCCTCATGCATTAAGTATAAGGTATGGAGGGTCTAGCAAGCGGTCCGCTTGAGAGGGTCCTGTGTACCCGGTTCTTCAAAGACGCCATGCCAAAGTCTTCAACTCGACAGAGAAGCCTGCGCACGATAGCCCAACACTTAATGGCTCAACTACCCTCCTTACAGGAGCCATGCACAGTTAAGGTGGTGCTTAAAGGAAGATATCAGTACGAGTTTGACTGAAGTGAAGTGACACCAAGCCTTGGGCGACTGGGCACGCCTCTGTGAGGAGATTTTTCCTGAGTATATAAACTCAGTCTTTGTATTTTTGTAGGTATCGATGGTAGAGAAGATCTCCCTACTGTAAAGTTTAACAGACATCCTAGTTTGTTAGATATGCATCTGTATTTGAGATATCTTGTTTTATGACAGACAGTTTTTCTCACTCCATCTAATTTTCGTCTCATACTTAGAGAATTCGTGATTGACTGAGTCGCGCGAATTATTGCAGTTATGTTATGATAAATGATTTATCGTTGCATTATTGTATTCTCTAGTTTTTTGTGTTTAAGTGCAAGAAGACCTTGCGTTTGGATGCCTTATTCTACAGCCTGTTAAGAACCTGCCGTTCGTAACAGACCTTCGCACTCTTTCCATATAAGTCTTCCGCCTGTTTACCCTTTACTACAACTCGTTGTTTGAAGTTTATATAAGACCTCACTTACTTATGCTTGCCTGGCCTAGTTTGGAGTTGGAATGATATCGTTTTGAGTTGGCTTCCATTCGGTCACCCCATCTATAAACAAACCGTGACATAAAACTGATGGGCGTCGGGCTCTGCTCCTGCTAGAAATCCAGGAGTGACTTCCGTCGCCAACCGTTTCCACCACGAAGATAAAAAAGGAAGAACCAGAAGATCCAGAGGAGGAGGAGTTCCATTTCCACTCCCAGTTGTGGGTAAAGGGTTCCTCGCATAGTTCATTGTTGACAGTGGGAGCCAAAAGAACCTCATTTCAGCAGAAGTCGTGAAGCGGTTGGGCTTGCCGACCAAAACCATACACCATCAAGTGGCTTCACCAAGGATGGGATCTCCGCGTCAACAAGCAGTGTCACATTCCCTACAACATCAAGCCCTTCACCAATGAGGTATTATGTGACATTGCTCCTCTTGATGTTTGTGATGTATTATTAGGCCAATCATACTTGAGGAAGCGACATGTTGTGTATGAGTCCCGATCTCACGCTGTTATTGTTACCTTGGTTAATAAGTTGTATAGGATACCAGAGGTACCACCACCTACTTCTATCTCTTTGGTTATGACAAAACAATGCAGTAAGCTCATTTCCAAAACCAAGAAATTTATTTTCCTGATGATCTGCCCTAAGGGAAAGAATAATATTGTGGCCACGACCTCCAGACAGGGCTCCTCTTCACAACAACAACAAATGGACAAGGTCATCGAGGAGTACTGATACATCTTCACCTCACCCGTAGAGGGTGCCTCTGCACTATCAGGTCAAACACCCCATCGATATGACCCCAGGTGCGTTGTTGCCCAATGCGTTGATCTATTGGTGCTCTTTCTGGAGAACGATGAAATCAAGAGGCAGATCTAGGAGCTGCTGCAAAAAGGTCACATCTGGCCAAGTTCATCGCCCTGTGGGAGCCCGATTGTGTTAGTGCAAAAGAAGGATGGGACTTGGAGACTCTGTATTGACTATTGGGCATTGAACAAGATCATTGTCCGAAATAGGTACCCGATCCCACAGATTAATGACCTTCTAGACCAAATCAAAGGGGAAAAATATTTCAGCAAGATCGACTTGAAGTCTGGGTATCACCAGGTTCCAATCGAACCGTCCGATGTGTGGAAGATTTCCTACAAAGCCAAGGAGGGCCTTTTGAAATGGTTGGTCATGCCTTTCGGGTTGAAAAATGCTCCCACAACCTTCATGAGGCTGCTGGATGAAATCTTGCGGCCATTCACCAACTCATTTGTAGTAGTGTACTTGGATGACATCTTGATCTTTAGCCAGACTTGGGAAGAGCACCTCCACCACATTCGACAGGTCCTCCAAACACTTCGGAAACACAAGTTGTGTGCCAATTTGGAGAAGTGCACTTTTGGCATGACCCAGGTTCAATATCTGGGATACATTATTGATGAGCATGGGGTGCATGTGGATCCAACCAAGATCCAATTCATTCGGGATTGTCTAGACCTGACCACTCTAACAGAGCTTCGCATCTTTTTGGGTCTTTGTAATTTCTACGGTAGGTTCGTGTTGGGATTCTCTCATATCACTTGGCCCATGAGTCAAGTCAACAAGGGATAAGTTAAAGTAACATTCTTTTGGTCATAATCTCAACAGAAGGCATTCGTAGAATTGAAACATCCCCTTTGTTGTGCCCCAGTTCTCACATTACCATACTTTCAATAACCATTTGAGATCAAGACAGATGCCTCTGACAATGCTATTGGGGCAGTTCATACTCAACAAAGGCATCCAGTGGAATATCACAGTGCGACACTGTCCGACACAGTATGAATGTATCCCACTTATGACAAAGAAATGTATTCCATTTTGTAGGCTTGCCGACAAGCATTACATTTTGGGGAAGGAAACAATCATCCACACAGATCACCAACCCCTGCAGTTCATACACACACAAGGGAAGTTGCATAACTATCGCCATCAAAAGTGGTCCACATATCTGCAACAGTTTCATTTGGCATCAAGTACAAGAAGGACGACACCAATAATGTTGCAGACAGCCTCAACTGATCATCGATCATGGCGATAACCATCGTGCTCAACTCTTGTGGGTATGAGACTTCTAATTGGCTGCTTCTGTACAAGAGCGATCCAAAATTCAACCACACATACAAGACACTCTTGGAGGGTAACCGAGTTCGAAATTTTCAACTCAAGGAAGCACTACTATGTCACCTGGGACACCTTTCTGATCCTTCAAGTGAGCATGCCAAGATGATTTGGGAAGCGTACTATAGTCAGTTCGTTGGGAATTTCGGGGTCGAGAAAATAGTGGCAGTACTACAGAAGTATTTCTATTGGCCAAACCTTCGATAGGATTTCGGGAAGTACATCAGATCCTACAATGCCTGTGCCATTGCAAAACCGACCATCAAGAAGCAAGGCCTCTATACTCCGTTGCCTACCCCTAGTCGACCTTGGGAATCCATCTCCATGGATTACATGCCAGGCCTTCCTTCTACTAAGCATAGCAACGACTGTGTTTTCATGGTCGTCAACAAATTCTCGAAGATGGCCATTATGGTGGCCTGCAAGAAGAATATCACAGCATAAGCCACTGCTAAAATCTTCTTTGAACGAGTGTGGGTACACTTTGGGATCCCACAGTCTATCATATCATATTAGGACAACACGTTCCTTGGTACATTTTGATCTAGCCTCTGGTCAATGTTGGACACCAAGCTCACCAAGTCCACATCTTTCCATCCCCAAACTGATGGCCAGACAGAGGTCGTCAACATGATGATCGTACACATTTTGTGCATGTACAACTCAAAGCATCCGCGCACACAGGATGCGATCCTCCCCTATGTACAACATAGTTATAACTGGGCCCTCCACATCTCAACCGACCACAGCCCCTTTCAGATGGGCTTGGGATTCCAACCACTATGTCCCATTGACGTAGCCATGCCCTTTGCAACTACTTAGGCTGATTCGACTCATGTCCAGTATGAAGTTGCCAAGGCGAAAAGCATCAATGACCACATTCAGCACATTCGCCAACACATTCATGACATATTGGACAGAGCCAATGCTAAGTACAAGCAACGACATGATTAACATCGGGTGCAACACAACTTCCAGGTGGGCGACAAAGTGTGGCTACATTTTCATAAGGAGCGCCTCATTGGACCCCACCGCAAGTTTATCCCACTTTGATATGGGCCATACACCATCACCAAGGTTGTAGTGGACAATGCCTTCGAGCTTAGTATTCCACCATTCCTTGGTTTTCACCCAATGTTCAATGTGGACCGCCTTCGACCCTACTTTCCACCTCTACTAGACACATTTGACATGGAAAAACAAATCACAGCAACAAAGTTAAATCCAGACTGCATGGAACAAGCCAAAACTAATTGTATTATGGACACACATATCAATAACACCCGCCAACAGAGGATCCAGCTATATCGAGTTGTCAAAGCAGGCCAACTCCTTCATTAGGGCAAGTGGCTCACTTGGGACCAAGTTTAGCAGAAGTTTCTTCATCTCATGGTGGAACTCAACGCAATGGGGAGCATTGCTTCCTAAGGGGGAGGAATGATCCAGGTGGATATTGGTGGCCATCCACCTATTCAACTTGGACCCCCACCATTGTTTATTTCAGTTTTTCAGTTTCCTTGATTGTAGCACAATTTACTATTTTTGGCAGTTTTTCGGGTCTTGAACTACCAGAGCCATTTTGAGGCCTTAAACAATGTTTTTTGGGCATCAAACCTCTTTGCCAATATATATGTTTGTTTCCAATAGTATAGTCCTCGGATAGATCTTTGTAACGATGTATCATGTGCGTCAAATGGAGATAGTATGCCAAAGTTACAACCCCGGGAAATTGATGTACCAATTTACCCGGACGGGGCCCATATTCTGGTGTTTCATCTCCTAGGGTTAGGTTTTTGGATGTTTAGGGTTTCCATTGTTTCTGAATAATATATGGGCCTTAGAGCCTCATTGTAACACATATTTCAGAGGCTTGTAGCTGCCACATCTCTTCTCATAGATAAGCTACCAACGCCCTAGCTAGTTTATTTCCATTATGTCTGTAAACAAATTTCAGTTCTTTGATATTAATGAAAGGAAGTGTTATTTCCACTGCATCATTGTATTCATGGTGATTTGTGTATTATGTTGCGTTCCTGCATAAATTTGTATCAGTGGTATCAAAGAGGTCTTCTCTTTCTCGGTCCTTCTTTGCATGTCCCCAACGAGGTCGGGGTGTAAGGAGTTAGGGCTCGATCTGGTTGAACCTTTGCAAGATTAGCCTCGCAAACCCTGACGATCGCCTGTGGGGGACGAAAAGAAAGATGAGGGAGTAGGATATCCTATCAAAATATTGCTCGAGGATGCACCTGAAAAAAAAAAGGAACGCGATGATGGATAACTTTGCCCCGATCCTTCAACGATTGCCCACTAGCGGTGCATCTGCATCCAACAGCCACTCTAGAGGCGCAACCCCTTTTAAGGTACAAGTAAACGTTGACATTACCATATTTGATGGCCAAATAGATGCATACGCCGTATATAGATGGTTGAATCTATTATAAGGATATTTCTCATTTCATCACTTTTCTGATCGGGAGAAGATTATGTTTTCACTGCTCAAAGTCGCCCCCCATGTCAAGGACTAGTGGGAAACCTTTTGTGATAAAAAGGATGAGGAGGAACCCTCTATGTTATCGGTTGTACCCACTTGGAATTATTTCTGAGACGCCATCAAGAAACAATATTATCCCATGGGGAGCTATGAGGACAAGTACATACAATGGACTATGTTGCGGCAACAAAGGGATCAAGATATCCATGAGACGACGAATCTATTGCATACCCTATGCACAAAGTTGGGTATCAAATATTCGGAGAAACATTTGGAGCTGAAGTACAACAATTGTCTACACGGATACATTCAGGAGGAAATGGATTTTCTCGACATCTCCTCACTTGGTACAACATACCGATATGCTTCCAATATTGAGCATAAATTCAAACAGAAGAAGTGAGACTTTGGATCTGCGAATCAAAAGCAAGCGAAAGGTGCCCCCAAACCACAGAACAAAGGAAAAAGAAAAAGCATGGAGGCTCAAGACAACCTACCAAATCCACAAGAAAAGAAAAACACCACGAAGCTGAAGAAGGACACGGGAAAGTGGCGTGAATCCCATAAGAGCTCCACTCACAACACAAGTGAGTGTTGGGCCAAACAGTCACTGGTGGTCGAGATGAGGGCTTCTGAATCAGATGCATGCTTCAACATTGAATCAGAACTCGAGAACAAGAATGACAGAGGCAAGAATATTATCGATGCGGAGCACAGTGCCACTGTTGCCACCACAAAGATCCAAAAGGAAGAACCGAAAGATCCAGAGGAGGAGGAGTGTCTCTTCCACTCCCAGATGTGGGTAAAGGGTTCCTCGCTATAGTTCATTGTCGAAAGTGGGAGCCAAAAGTGTTGGCATGTTTTACAGGCAGTGTATGCTTGTCATTTATGGCAAGTACAACAACGATGATGGCTTGAGTACAGGTATAATGTGTCAGGCAGGCACCAGAAGTATTTTAGGAAGACGCAGCAGAGCAAGCTCGTGAAGACCAGAAGAGATAGTGCAGAGGTGCACGCAGAGTGCAATGTATGTGTGTTTGTCATTGATGGCAAAGATCACGACCAACAACACAACAATGATCGCATGGAAAGATCAGAAGCTAAATTCCATTTCGGGTATCAGAAACAAAGACTCCATTTCGGAGTTTCGGATACCGGGAGTTGGAGGAGTCAAGAGTCGAGACTCTTCATCACAGGAGTCCCGAAGTGTCGAAATGCGAAATTGGGAAAGAATTGTATGGATAAGCACTTGGTCACCACTGGTGGTCACATCGTCGAAGAGCTGTAGAGAAGAGCTCCAAGAGACAAGCTCCATTTCGAAGGTTGGGACATAGAGAGTCGAGATGACTCATCACAGAATCCCCAAAACGTGAAATGCGAAATGCGTGTTCAGAATTGGCCCCTGGTCATAACCTATGGTCACATTGACGAAGGCTCAAGGGAGGAGGTAGCACGAAGCTAATCTCCATTTCAAAGATCGCGACTTGGAGAGACAGGATGCCTCACCACAAGAATTGCCGAAATGCCAAAATGTCGAATTGCGAAATGGTGAAATAAGCGCGAGACCCATCATTTATGATCCAACAGTGCAGGTTATTTGAGAATATGATCAAAGGGCTACTGTTGCTCTTCACAGTTAATCGATCAGTGGTGATTCAATTGCTGATGCGGTTTTTGGAGGTTCAGAGTGTAACTGCTAGAAACGACTGATTGTTTCTACCATTGGACTGGAAGAGACTTCAGGGTGATCGCCAGAGAAGCTGAAGAGTCTCAAGGAATCTGGCTATGGAATGAAGACTATTCATAGAGGCGATTGACAGATGGAAGAGAATTGAAGCCTATAACTGCAACAGAGAGGATGAGCTCAACTGTGACAGAGAAGACAAAGAGTCTCGACTGCTAGAGAGGCTAAGGAATCTCAACATAACACCTAGTGATGATGAACGCATGGGCATAACTGCCAGAAAAGCTGAGGAATTGCGATGATGATGAGGTAGAGGACTTGACACGAGTAGAACATGCATAACAGAGAGGGTGTGTTGATGCTTGAGCGAGCGAAGCAGAGCAAAAATTGAAGTGGCAGTGAACAACCTGATGAAGAGAATGATGGTACTTTGAAGAGCATGTAGAGGAACTGTGCAATGGAGGACGAAGAAGGTGCACAGATAGTATAAATACGCATAACAAAGAAGAGATGGGTGTTGTTGTTGAGAGGGATTTATGCGCGTAGAAGGAGGCAGAGTGCAGCAACCGAAATGAACAGAAGAGGAATGGTGCATTGAAGGGACATGGTGCACAGAGCATAATAGGCAGAAGAACATAAAGCATAAGGGGAGTGTGCAGGAAGACACTGATGCAGGTAGAGAAAAGCAATGTAGCAGAACAGTGATAAGACCAGTAAGCCATTGATAAATATTGTATCACTGTGATAAACTTATATATAGCAAACTTTATATTTAAGGGTGGTTGGGAGGTGCTAAGGAGGATTTTTGTCCTCAGAGGTTCAAGTGGGTGCTTGAACACAAGGAGTTGTAGCTTCCATCTGGTTGCAGCCAGAAAAACCAAGGTGGCAGGGTGGTGCAAGGGAGAACATTGGTTCTCTGATATACAGGTCGGTGCCTGTGTAACTGGAAGTTGGTGCTTCCATCCAGTTGGTGTTGGAACTCTTAGGGAGTTGGTGCTTCCTTATAGTGGGTGCTAGAGAAACCAGGGAGTCGATGCTTCCTTCTAGTGGGTGCTAGAGAATCCAGAGTGTTGGTGCTCTCAGCAAGTAGCAGCTTGCAAAACA
>ML788741.1:92314-116936 GCA_009831015.1 Picea engelmannii
AAGTGTCGAAATGAGAAATTGCGAAAGTGCTGTATGGATAAGCGCTTGGTCACCTCCGGTGGTCACATCGTCGAAGAGATGTAGAGAAGAGCTCCAAGAGACAAGTTCCATTTCGGAGGTTGGGACATGGAGAGTCAAGACGACTCATCATAGAATCCCCGAAATGCGAAATGCAAAATACATGTTTAGAATTGGCCCCTGGTCATAACCTATGGTCACATCAACGAAGGCTCAAGGGAGGAGGTAGAACGAAGCTAATCTCCATTTCGAAGATCGCGACTTGGAGAGACGAGATGCCTCACCATAGGAATGCCAAAATGTTGAAATGCTGAATTGCGAAATGGAAAAATAAGCGCGAGATCCATCATTTATGATCCAACAGTGCAGGTTATTCGAGAATATGATCGAAGGGATACTGTTGCTCTTCACAGTTAATCGATCAGTGGCGATTCAGTTGTTGATGTTGTTTTTGGAGGTTCACAGTGTAACTGTTAGAAACGACTGATTGTTTCTGCCAGAGGACTGGAAGAGACTTCAGGGTGATTGCTAGAGAAGCTGAAGATTCTCAAGGAATCTGCCAGTGGAATGAAGACTGTTCATAGAGGAGATTGAAAGATGGAAGAGCGTTGAAGCCTGTAACTGCAACAGAGAGGATGAGCTTGACTGTGACAGAGAAGACAAAGAGTCTTGACTGCTAGAGAGGCTAAGGAATCTCAACATAACACCCAATGATGATGAACGCATGGGCATAACCACCAGAAAAGATGAGGAATTGCGATGATGATGAGGTAGAGGACTCGACACAAGTAGAACATGCAGAACAAAGAGAGTGTGTTGATGCTTGAGTGAGCGAAGAAAAGAAAAAATTGAAGTGGAAGTGAACAACCCGATGAAGAGAACAGTGGTACATTGAAGAGAATGCAGAGGCACTATGCAATGGAGGACGAAGAAGGTGCATAGATAATATAAATACACAGAACAGAGAAGAGATGGGTGTTGTTGTTGAGAGGGATTTATGCGCTTAGAAGGAGGCAGAGTGCAACAATCGAAATGCACGGAAGAGGAATGGTGCGTTGAAGGGACATGGTGCAAAGAGTATAAAAGGTAGAATAGCATAAAGCGTAAGGGGAGTGTGCAGGAAGACACTGATGCAGGTAGAGCAGTGCAGTGTAGCAGAACAGTGATAAGACCGGTAAGCCATTGATAAATATTGTATCACTGTGATAAACTTATATATAGCAAAGTTTATATTTAAGGGTGGTTGGGAGGTGCTAGGGAGGATTGTTTTCCTCAGAGGTTCAAGTGGGTGTTTGAACATAGGGAGTTGTAGCTTCCATCTGGTTGTAGCCAGAAAAACCAGGGTGGCAGGGTGGTGCAAGGGAGGACATTGGTTCTCTGATATACAGGTCAATGCCTGTGTAAGTGGAAGTTCGTGCTTCCATCCAGTTGGTGCTGGAACTCTTAGGGAGTTGGTGCTTCCTTCTAGTGGGTGCTAGAGAAACCAGGGAGTTGGTGCTTCCTTCCAGTGGGTGTTAGAGAATCCAGTGAGTTGGTGCTCTCAGCAAGTAGCATCTAGCAAAATAGAGGTTGTATTCTCATTATGAGTTGGTGCTCATAAGTATGATAATGTACAGAATGTAAAGATTACTTATCGTATAAAGAAGAAGAGGTTTTTACCCTTTATGGGTTTCCTCAGGAAATATCTATCTCTGTATATTTCATATGTGTGAATGATGTTGAATGTTCTATTGCTTACTTCCCTGCATTATTGTGATTGACATTAAGTTTTCTACAAAGAGTTTAAAACAAGCATAATTGTTTAAGCACGGTAACAACTGATTCACCCCCCCTCTCTCAGTTGTCCAACAAAAGGAACCTCATTTCAGCAGAGGTCATGAAGCAGTTGGGCTTGCCGACCATAACACACCCACAGTCATACACCATCGAGTGGCTTCACCAAGGATGGGATCTTCGTGTCAACTAGTAGTGTCGCCTTCCCTACAACATCAAGCCCTTCACTGATGAGGTATTATGTGACATTGCTCCTCTTGATGTTTGTGATGTATTATTAGGCCAACCATAGTTGTGGAAATGACATGCTGTGTATGAGTCCCAACCTTGCATTGTTATTGCTACCTTTGGAAATAAGTTGTACAGGATACCAAAGGTACCACCGCCTGCCGTTATCTCTTTGGTTACTGCAAAACAATGTAGTAAGCTCATTTCCAAAACAAGGAATTTTTTTTTCCTAATGATCCACCCTCAGGGCAAGAAGAATACTGTGGCCACGGCCTCCAGACAAGGCTCCTCTGCATGAAAACAAAAAATGGACAATATCATGGAGGAGTATCGAGACATCTTCACCTCGCCCGTAGGGGTGCCTCTGCACTGTCAAGTCAAACACCCCATCGATCTGACCCAAGTGCATCGTTGCACAATGGATCGATCTATTGGTGCTCTATTCTAGAGAACGATGAAATCAAGAGGCGGATCCAGGAGTTGTTGTAGAAAGGTCACATCCGACCAAGTTCATCACCCTGTGGGAGCCCGATCGTGTTGGTGCAGAAGAAGGATGGGACTTGGAGACTCTGTATTGACTATTGGGTGCTGAACAAGATTACTGTTTGGAATAGATACCTAATCCCACTGATTGATGACCTTTTGGACCAACTCAAAGGGGAAAATTATTTCAGCAAGATTGACTTGAAGTCCGAGTATCACTAGGTACCAATCGAATCGTCTGATGTGTGGAAGATTTCCTTCAAAGCCAAGGAGGGCCTTTTCAAATAGTTGGTGATGCCTTTAGGGTTGACGAATGCTCTCATAACCTTCATGAGGCTGATGGATGACATCTTGCAGCCATTCACCAAATAATTTGTAGTAGTGTACTTGGATGACATCCTGATCTTCATCCAGACTTGGGAAGAGCACCTCCACCACATCCGACAGGTCCTCCAAACACTGCGAAAACACAAGTTGTGTGCCAATTTGGAGAAGTGCACTTTTGACATGACCCAGGTTCAGTATCTGGGATACATTATTGATGAGCGTGGGGTGCATGTTTATCCAACCAAGATCCAAGTCATCCGGGATTGGCTAGCCCCGACCACTCTAACAAAGCTTCGCATCTTTTTGGGCCTTGCTAATTTATATCGCAGGTTTGTGTTGGGATTCTCTCATATCACTTGGCCCTTGAGTCAAGTCACCAAGGGAGGAGTGAAAGAAAAATTATTTTGGTTAGAATTTAAACAGAAGGCGTTTGTGGAATTGAAACATCGCCTCTGTTGTGCCCCAGTGCTCATATTACTAGACTTGCAACAACCATTTGAGATCGAGACAGATGCCTTTGACTATTCTATTGGGGTAGTTCTTACTCAAAAGACTCATCTAGTGGCATATCATAGTGCGACACTATCCGAAAGTATCCCACTTATGACAAAGAAATGTATTACATTATGCAGGCTTGTCGACAATGGAAGCATTACATTTTGGGGAAGGAAATGATCATCCACACAGACCACCGACCCCTGCAGTTCATACAGACACAAGGGAATTTGCAGAATGATCGCCATCAGAAGTGGTCCACATATCTGCAACAGTTTCATTTGAACATCAAGTACAATAAGGGAAGCACCAATAATGTTGCAGACTGCCTCAACCGACCACCGATTATGGCGATAACCACCATGATCAACTCTTGTGGGCACGAGACTTCTGATTGGTCGCTTATGTACAAGAGCAATCTAGAATTCGGCCACACATACAAGACGCTCTTGCAGGGTAACCGAGTTCCAAATTTTCACCTTCAGGATGTGCCACTATGTCACTTGGGACACCTTTGTGTTCCTTCAAGTGAGAATTCCAAGATGATTTGGGAAGCACACTACAGTCGGTTCGTTGGGCATTTCGGGGTCGAGAAAACAATGGCAATACTGTCGAACTATTTCTATTGTCCAAACCTTCGACATGATGTCGGGAAGTACATCAGATCTTTCACTTCCTACGCCATTGCCAAACCGACCATCAAGAATCAAGGCCTATATACTTCTCTGCCTACCCCTAGTCGACCTTGGGAATCCATCTCTATGGATTACATGTCGGACCTCCCTTCTTCTAAGAATGGCAACGACTTTTTTTTCGTGGTCGTCAACAAATTCTCTAAGATGGCCATTATGGCGGCCTGGAAGAAGAATATCACAACATAATCCACTGCTAAACTCTTCTTTGAACGAGTGTGGGTAAAATTTGGGATCCCACAGTCTATCATCTCAGATCAGGACAATAGGTTCCTTAGTACATTTTGGTCCAACCTTTGGTCAATGCTAGACACCAAGCTCACCAAGTCCACAACTTTCCATCCCCAAACTAATGGCTAGACAAAGGTCATCAACAGGATGATCGTACACATTTTGTGCATGTACAACTCAAAGAATCAACGCACATGGGATGAGATCCTCCCCTATGTACAACATATCTATAACCGGGCCCTCCATAGCTTGACCGACCACAGCCCCTTTCATGTGGGCTTGGGATTCCGGCCACTATATCCCATTGATGTAGTCATGCCCTTTGCAACTACTCAGGCTTATTCGACTCATGTCCAGTATGAAGCTACCAAGGTGAACAACTTCATTGAGAGAATTCAACACATTCACCAATAGTTTCATGACATATTGGACAGAGCTAATGCTAAGTACAAGCAGCGACATGATCAACATTAGGTGAAGCACAACTTCTAGGTGGGCGACAAAGTGTGGCTACATTTGTAGAAGGAGCGCCTCACTGGACCCAATCGCAAGCTTCACCCACTCCAATATGGCCCATACACCATCACCAAGGATGTAGGGGACAATGCCTTTGAGCTCAGTATTCCACCATTCCTTGGTCTGCACCCATTGTTCAATGTGAACCTCCTTTGGCCCTACTTTCCACCTCTATTGGACACATCCGACATGGATAAACAACTCACACCAACATAGTTAAATCCAGTCTGCATGGAACACGCCACAATTGATTGGATTATGGACACATAGATCAATAACACCTTCCAGTAGAGGATCCAACTATATCGAGTTGTCAAAGCAGGCCAACTCCTTCACTAAGGTAAGTGGTTCACTAGGGACCAAGTTCAGCAGAAGTTTCCTCATCTCGTGGAGGAAATCAACGCAATGGGGACCATTACTTCCTAAGGGGGGAGGAATGATCCAGGTGGATATTGGTGGCCACCCGCCTATTCCACTTCATCCCCCATCATTGTTTCTTTCAATTTTTCAGTTTCTTAATTGTAGCACAATTTACTATTTTTGGCAGTTTTTTGGGTCCTAAACTTCCAGAGCCGTTTTGAGGCCCTAAACGACATTTTTTGGGCATCAAACCTCTCTTCCAACATTGATATTTGTTGTCAGAAGTGTAGTCCTCAGATAGATCTTTGTAATGATGTATCATGTGCGTCAAACGGAGATAGTATGCCAAAGTTACAACCCCGAGAAATTGATGTACCAATTTACCCCGACGGGGCCCATATTCTGGTGTTTCATCTCTTAGGGTTAGGTTTCTAGTTGTTTAGGATTTCCATTGTTTCTCAATAATATATAGGCCTTCAAGCCTCATTGTAACACAAAGTTTAGAGGCCTGTAGCCACCACATCTCTTCTCAGAGATAAGCTACCAGGGCCCTAGCTAGTTTATTTCCATTCTGTTTATAAACAAATTTCAGTTCTTTGATATTAATGAAATGAAGTGTTATTTCCACTGCATCTTTGTATTCATGGTGATTTGTGTATTTTGTTGTGTTCCTGCATAAATTTGGATCATTTGTGGTTGCACTTGTAGACAACAATGAAAACGTTAAATATTATTTGATGTGATGCACATAAGGAAAGATTAAATTATTAGAAGATTTTGATGATAACAATTTTATATATGAAAGAGGATACATCGTATTAAAAGGCTATTTTTTTCAAGAAACCCATCAAACTGATAGTCATGTTCCCTTTGAAGACTACCAGTCGGATGTCATAAGTTGTCAATATAGTCATTCAATATGTGCAGTGCGCATAATGTTAATAGAGGTTCAATCAAATAAAAGATAAAAATTTAGAAAATGGAAAATGTCAAAAGTTGATCATGATCGAACAATTTTTTTTTTTTAAGTAAAAAAGGATAGGACCTATTATATTATCATTATCAGGTTACAATGACTGTTTTCGAAGCCAGTTGTCCCGCCTAAACAGGAAACCGAGATAGTTGGGCATCCTATGCCATTTGTTTCCCAGTAAACAAAACTATCAGAGTACCGTCCTGCCCGAAGGAAACCAGCACTGCCAACCATTAAGTTTAAACTGTATGCCAAAAAACTATTTGCAAAATAACTAAGATCTAACTGGGAAAAAGCCTGGTTCAGAAACAGAAGAAAATTTCTAGCCAAGAACATCATTTAACCTCTTATCCGATGAGCTCGTCCTCGTCCCCATGCTTTCGCCATCCTGCTGGAAACGCGTAAGCCTGCGCACACGTTGGGCATTGTCGTTTGGGAAGAGTTATGGAATGAGCCGCGAACAACATGTCGAGTCGTTGATCAATTCGGGCGATGCGAAAGACTTGGTCGTCCAACAGACTCCTCATATCGAAGATGAGAGCAAGGTACCCCTAGTTGGTGAAGGGGTGTTGGTCCTGTCAGTGGCTGTCGACGGAGGCTGGGGGAATGGGCCTTGTTGCTCCCTCACTTGCATGTGCCGGTCGGTTGGAAAGCTGGGTCGCTGCCTCCATAGGTGCACTGGGGGGTGAGTCTTTGCTTCCCTGCGTGCGGGACGAGGTCTCTTCTTCTACATAGCAGGTGGTAAAATTCTCCGCTGGGCTATTAGCTCTGGAACCAAGCAGTTTTCCCGAAGGTGGAAGTTTGTCATCTGTGCCAAAATCAGTGGGTGGATTCCAATTTTCCGAGACTGTGAATAGAGGGAGCTTGGGATAGATTTGCATGGCGTCTTCCAAGGTAATCTCTTCCACGTATGCCATTGGAGGTGTTTGTGGTTTCTTACGCCTTCAGAAGGATGCCATGGCTAACGCATGCTCAAATTTCTTCTATCTTTGGCAACGAGATTTAGCTGTGTACCAAGCGGCACCCCTGCACGGCTTACCTCGTGCTCTGGGCATGGTGGAGACCCTGGAGATGACTAGGGTTCCTTGCGGGTGGAAGGCTCTGCTCCAGAGCTTCAAAGGGTCCCCAAACTGCTGCTCTAGTGAAATTAACTCTGCACTCGACGCTGTGATGGGCGAATGTCGCTCAATTCTATCAAGGAGGGTGATAAGGAGGAGGGAAACTGCGACCGCCATAGCCATTAAGGCCTGCTTCCGAGTGCGCTGGTGCATTGTACCGATCACTTGCACGAAGGGGCTCATCGCCTGGATTTGGCTGCGCGGATTCATACTTGGTTAATGGCTGACGGGATGGTCGCCGGTGGATGTATTAATGCTGCATCCCGGCGTTGTCCTTCGTGGCTCCGATTTGCGACGTGGAACCCCATCCGGGGGGATCATGAACGAACAATTGAATATGGCATACCATTACAATTTTTTTAAATAAACTTGACATTCTAGAATTTTTTGTTTTTCATCAAGTACACATATATGATTATATTATTATTATTATTGTAACAATTTCGATATTTTTTTAATTTCCCCTTAAGAATCATCATTTTTTATTATCCACAAATGAAGGATGGCTCATCACAATTATTCAAGGAAAACCACGTCACTTGAAATGACCCATTAGTGATCCATTAGTGGTCCTTAAGGGGGAATTTCATGTCTCTACATGTCTTGGGCCAGTAACTTATTTCCTTATGTTCCATTGGTGGTCACTTAAAGAAAACTAGGGTTCATTGAGGTCAATTAAAGAAAACTATAAATGGATAAGGATCGATTGATCCTTCTTTGCATACTTGTAGATGAACAAGGGTTGCCCAACCCTTCTTAATGTTACATATATATGGAGAAGAGTTGGTCTGACCTATAGGATTACTAAAAAGGTCTAACCCTTCTCTACGATATTTTCATATTGAACCAACTCCAACGCTAAAATAAATTTATATAAATGAATCTCATTCCAAAAAATATTAAGGAAAAATTCTTTATTGGGGATATAAGGAATTTGGTGAACAAGTTATTTCACCCAAAAGAATCTACCCCTCCCCCCAATTGTATTTTGGATGGATTTAGTTGTGGTCCTCCTATATTTGAGATATCCCATGTATAGAACCTAACATACACTTTTGAAGAGAAACAAGGATAGTAATGGGCCCCTTTTCGATGTTGGCATCCCAATGAAATCAACACAACTTGAAGTTTCATTTTGAAATTTCATTAATTCCTATTTTGTGAATGTGCACATATATGCACACATGATACAATATTCTAGTGTATTACCCATTGATTCACTAGCAATGAATCTAAATCCATTAAAATTTCTATAGATTACTCCATTAACAAAATAAAATATAATTACAAAATAAAATTCATGGTTATTTTTTGTGTTATCCAATGGTGTATTAAACCTTCCACTACACAATGAGATATTACCAACTAAAGTAATGGTAGGTTTGGAGATATATAATGATGACAATTTAAAACATGTGGAATCTAAATATCCAATTGAGCACTTCTTTATTTTGAATGCTACATGCCATAATAAGGTGTCCTTTTTATAATATACAACTTCCCTTTTTTCCCATTACTAGACTACTAGAAATATTTTCTTTCTTGTAAGGTGTTTTTTCCATTTTATTGGACTCTTACTTTTTAAGTTGATTCTTTATTGTAAGTTTTTTTTTTCCATTTTATTGGACTCTAAATCTTTCTTGTAAGGTGTTTTTTTCATTTTATTGGACTCTTACTTTTTAAGTTGATTATTTATTGTAAGGTGTTTTTTCCATTTTATTGGACTCTTACTTTTTAAGCCGATTCTCTGGAAACTTTCTTACTCAGACTGTATTTCTTTTACCAAATTTGAAATCTATGGATTGCAAATGTGTGAAACTCATAAGTTAAACAATTTAAAATCTATGGATTGCAAATGCATGAAACTCATAAGTTAAAAAAATATTAAATAAACCCAAACACATATTGCACCATACAAATCATCTATTGTATTATTGAAACCTAAAACATATGCATATTTCTTGTTTCCTCACACAAAAAACCTAAAACATTATTTATTTTTTCCTCACACAAGAAACCAACTATAACAAGAGGATATTGAAAATACCAAATTCAACCTATTAAAATATCAAATTCAACCTATTATGACTTTCAAGGCCAACAAATGCATCCACCATGAAATTCGAAACCAACTATAACAAGAGGATATTGAAAATACCAAATTCAACCTATTATGACTTTCAAGGCCAACAAATGCATCCACCATGAAATTCGAAACCAACTATAACAAGAGGATATTGAAAATACCAAATTCAACCTATTATGACTTTCAAGGCCAACAAATGCATCCACCATGAAATTCAAATGGTTCAATAAAAGTAGTTACAATTTTATTTAATTTATATCTCTATTATACATTATGAAGAATGTATTAATTTTACAATTTTATTTAATTTACATCTCTATTATATAATTTATATATCTATTATAGGTTATGATGAATGTATAATTTAAGAGTCAAAATTAAATTTAAATGTTTAAACACTATGTGAGAAAATATGGAGAGAGTATTCCAATCTTTCACTAATGTGTTGGGAATAAATATGATCATCAATTTAGTAAAGGAGTTTTTATGCTAAATAAGATTAATGACATTTTTTAAACTAATTAGTTTATGGATGTATAACATCTACTAATATTATATATAAACTTGTCATTGAATTATTCAAATAGTGATTGAAATTCATTGCAAGCAGCTAGTAAAATGAGTATTTTAAAAGTGTTAAACCGAAAACAAATAAATATTCAAATAGATGGATAAATAGTAGCAACACATAAATTACTCAACTAAAAATAAAATTAATTATAATAGATTTTAAAAGATTTTGTCTCCATAAATGTATATTTCCACGGAGAAATTTAATAAAGTCTACACATTATTTTCAGATTCAAATCCTACATCTTCGCTATCTTACAAAAATCACTGACCAAGTTCTACTTTCTTCTGCCAAAGCCTATCAATCACACTATCAATATTTAGATAAATAAAATAAACCAACTCAAGAAAAATTGGCATACCAAAGGTGTTGCAGTCCATCCTTGAACATTCATGCTCTTTTTCATGCTCCATGAACAAAAAATATTGTAACAAGGAAGAAAAACCAATAATACATATTAGTATATATTTGTCTAAAATAATAAACATTTAAACATTAAATAAGTGATTCAATCAAGAATAACATGTACCCAACCATGAGCAAGAATAACATACCCAACCAGAGTTCCATGGATCTTTAAGGAGTTCCATGGATCTAATTTTATTGCTCTCTTTTGATTCTACTCCCCATATTAAGCCATTATTCCAAAAGAATAAATCTTTAATTTTCTGATATGGTTTAGATACATTCTCATATATTATTTGATCTCTTTTGATTCTACTCCCCATATTAAGCCATTCTTCCAAAAGAATAAATCTTTAATTTTCTGCTATGGTTTAGATACATTCTCATATTATAATCAAATGCTCTTTCAAAAATTCCTACATTAATGTGAACTAAGTACGATCATATACATAATATTTTTAAAGAGAAAAGTCGGTGTGTGGTTGGTAAGTAATTAGTGTTCAGAGTTAGATAATACCCCAAGAATGAAATCACTTGGATGTATGCAAAAAACACAAATCTGGATTCTTCCAAGAAGATAAATCTTTCCTCTTTCTGTTCTGAAATATATGTTCTCATATAATCAATACAGAGTTAGATAATACCCCAAGAAAGATATCACTTAGATGTATGCAGAAAACACAAATCTACATTCTTCCAAGAAGATAAATCTTTCCTCTTTCTGTTCTGAAATAGATGTTCTCATATAATCAAGTGCATGCACTATGATCTAAACATAAGATCATGTACAACATATTTTTAAATCTAGGAATGTTGGTTGGTAGTTAGTAAGAAACAAGTTAAGAGTTTGACAATACTACAATCATGTACAAAATATTTATAAATCTAGGAATGTTGATTGGTGGTTAGTAAGTAACAAGTTAAGAGATTGATAATACGCCAAGAACAAATTCACTTCGTTGTATGCAGAAAACATAAATCTCCATATTACGACATTTTCCCAAGAAGATAAATCTTTAATTTTTCAGTTGTGGGATAGATGTCCTCATATAATCAAATGCTCTTTCAAAAATTCCTGCATCATGATCTAAACATAAGTAAGATCATGTATCTAGCATATTTTTATATCTATAAAAGTTAGTTCATGGTTGGTAAACAATTAGTGAAGAGTTCAAGACAATACTCAAAGAAATAAAGGGTGGTTTGAACATTCCCCATTCTTTTTAAATCTAGAAAAGTTAGTTCGTGGTTGGTAAGCAATTAGTGAAGAGTTCAAGACAATACTCAAATAAATAAAGGATGGTTTCAAACCTTCCCCAATATTTCCCCAAAGATACACCATTGATTTAAATGGTAAATTTATATAGGGACTGATTGACTAACCCTTCCATGAATAGAAAATGCTTAGTTAAAATATTATACAAGGAATATTTGATCAACCAAAACTTTAATTTTTCTACAAGTGTATTTCAACTACAAACAAGTGTTGTGTGGCAGCTTAGTCCCTGTCAAGTAGATTTGGGAATTGAGATGATAGTTGGTAGCTTATAATTATTCATGATGATTAATTTTGGAAAATGGGGAGAGTCGAGGAATATTGTTAAAAAAACAGAAATTAACAATATGGTAAGTAAAGGGTAATTAAAATAGATGTTTTAAAAATATTAAAAAATTATGTTCAATTGTTTTTCAGAAATGAAATTATAAGAAAATTGTAAATACTAAAAGGTATATTGAAATTATATTGAATAGTAATTTAAGATATAACTTATATCTTACTGTACAATTATTGAAAAAGAATCTACCAAGAATAGATGGTAGGAAGAAAGTAATTAGTATGAAATGGAATCTTCCCATAAAGTAATATGAAGTATAACATATGAAGAAGATATCTGATAATATAATCTGACGTAAATCACAATTTAATGTTTTTTCATGGGAGATGTTCTCGGGGTATTCACTTATTAATCAGTAATCAAAGCATAATTAATCTGGATTTCCAATCCTTTCGAACTTGTGTGGTGAGTTGTCACTAAGAAAAGCATAATTAATGTGCATTAGGAAGGGCGCAAAGGTGACAGGGATGGAAGGGGGAGATAAATGCTTTGAAACTTTTTGTGAACCCGGGTAGAGTGAAGCTTGCGATTTCGAGTGCAGGGTGGAATTGTAGAGCACGAAATTTTTGGGTGCAAGATGTATATCATGGAACACAGGGAATGAGAGTTCGATAGCGCCAAGCTGGGAACCCGGGGCCATAAAATTGGCTAAGTATGGAAGGGAAGGGCGGTCAGTTGGGCTCCTGTAAATCGCAGTTTAATGCGTATTAATGGGAGATGTTCTTGATGTTTTCGCTTATTAGTGCCAATTTTTTAGAACATGTGTGTTGAGTTGTCACTAATAAAAGCATAATCAATGTGCATTGGGAATGGTGTGAAGGTAGCAGGGATGGAAGGGAGCGATAAATTCTTTGAAACATTTTTGAACCCAGGTAGAGTTAATCTTGCGAGCTGGAGGAATTGTAGACCACAGAAGTTTTCGGTGCAAGATGTACATCAGGGAATTGTAGATGACGAAAGTTTTGGGTGCAAGATTTATAATAGTGCCAACCCGGGGACCAGCAGCCATAAAGTTGGATAAGTATGGAATTGTAGATCACTGAAATTTTGGGTGCAAGATGTATATCACGGAACACGGGGAAAGAGAGTTCAGATACGCCAACCCGGGAACCGACGGCCATAGAATTGGCTAGGTATGAAAAGAAACAATGGTCGATCGGACTCCCGTAAATTGCGGTTGAATGTGTTTTTTGTTTATTAATGCCAATAAGTGAACCTGTGTGTTGAGTTGTCTCTAGTAAAAGTATAATGAATGTGAATTGGGAAGGACAAGAATGTGGCGGGGATTGAAGAGAGTGATAAATGGTTTGAAACTTTTGTGAACCCAGGTATAGTGAAGGTTGCAACAATAAAGTTGGCTAAGTATGGAATGTAGATCATAGAATTTTTGAGTGCAAGATGTATATCACGGAACATGGGGAGTGAAAGTTCGGTTGTGCCAACCCGGGAATCGACGACCATAGAATTGGCTAGGTATGAAAAGCAACGGTGGTCAATCAGACTCCTGTAAATCGTGGTTGAATGTAGTTTTTGCTTATTAATGCCAATAAGTGAACTTGTGTGCTTAGTTGTCACTAGTAAAAGCATAATGAATGTGCATTAGGAAGGGTAGGAATGTGGAGGGGATTGAAGAGAGAGACAAATGGTTTGAAACTTTTGTGAACCCGAGTATAGTGAAGCTTGTGATTTCTAGGAGTTTGAGGTCGAATTGTAAATCACAGAAATGTTGGGTGCAAAATGTATATCACAGAAGTGTTGTGTGTAAGATGTATATCACGGAAAAAGGGGCATAAGAATTTGATAGCGCTAAGTCGGGACCCCTCGGTGAGATAATTGGCTAAGTGTTGAAAGGGACGGCGGTTGCTCGGGCTCATGGTGTGACAATATAGATGGAGATGAGGATATGGAAGTCGATTAACCTAGGAACCCACGACCAATCCAGGAGCTGGAGAAAGTTAGGTTCAAGTTTAAAGAGATTTTGTTTATATTTATTTAAAATGTATTCATATTAATGTATCTTAATAGATTATTTGTGGTCCAAATGTAAACCATGTTCCAATTTGTGGAGGAATTGTAGACCACATAAGTTTTCGGTGCAAGATGTATATCGCAGAATTGTAGATAATGAAAGTTTTGGGTGCAAGATTTATAATAGCGCCAACCTGGGGTTCGGTCGAACTCCCGTAAATCGCGGTTGAATGAATTTTTTGCTTATTAATTCCAATAAGATAACATGTGTGTTGAGTTGTCGCTAGTAAAAGAATAATAAATGTGCATTGTAAAGGGCAGGAATGTGGTGGGGATTGAAGAGAGTGATAAATGTTTTGAAACTTTTGTGAACCCATGTATAGTGAATCTTGCGAGTTCCAAGAGTTTGGGGTCGAATTGTAAATCACGGAAGTGTTGGGTGAAAAATGTATATCACAAAAGTGTTGGGTGAAAAATGTATATCACGGAAGTGTTGGCTGCAAGATGTATATCACGGAACACGGAGCATAAGAATTCGATCGTGCTAAGTCGGGACCCCACGGTAAGATAATTGGCTAAGTGTTGAAAGGGACGGTGGTCGGTCGGGCACATGATGTGAATATATAGATGGAGATGAGGATCTAGCGCTCCGCTAACCGGGGAACCCGTGACCATTCCAGGAGCTCGAGAAAGTCAGGTTCAAGTTTAAAGATATTTTGTTTATATTTATTTAAAATGTATTCATATTAATGTATCTTAATAGATTATTTGTGGTCCAAATGTAAACCATGTTTGAATTTGAAGGGTGTTTTGGGCTCGCAAATTTTTCTCAAACCCATAAGCAATAGAGAAAAAAATATATGTCTTAACATTTTGTATATGGAAGCATATTCTGAAATATAGGAAGCTGCAATATATGCATAATATTAAACATGAACATGACCGCAACATGTATAGGGAAATGAGTTAATTTTAAAAATAAATATAAAATTCAAATAACAAAACCAAACATTGAATATCACCATAGAACAACCTCAAATATTTATATTCAGATAAACTGGGTTACAAAATACATTCGAGAATATTTCCCAAAAAAGTTGTCTTGGAATTTGTAAAAACATATATAGTTCAGTACATATTATGTGAAATATAAATGTGTTTTCCATAATGACTGGGATTGGGGCTCCCGCGGACTACAAAGAAAAGATGTACAAGAATGAATTTTGTAGAAAGAAGAAAGATGACGATGGAAAACAACAAGACCTATCAAGAAGAAAGAGAAAATTGTCAGTTCTTAGTTAAATATTTGTTAGAGTAAATGGATGAAGACATCGACAAAGACAGAAGAATGTGATCAATATCAACTTACTATGATGATGTCACATGCCTTGTCATTTGCTTGTTGATGTCCTTTTATGGCTTTCCTCGGTGGTTATGGGAACCGTGTGAAGTGTCATTTTACCTTCATTGGTAACCTGGTCGACATCCTTTTTGAACCACTCTTTGATGTAGCTCCTCATGGTTGCCATGTTGATTTCATGCCAGATTTTTATATTGAAGAATTTACTTTCCAAGTCCCTTAGATCAATAGAGAGGTTGTGCAATTCTTCTTGAATATCTTGGTTTTTAATCGAATAACCGACTAGCCAATTTTTCACGTCATCTTCACCATATTCAAGAATGCCATAGAAATTTTCAAATGGCATTCTTTTATAGATATGAACTTGATCATCAAATTCTTTCTTGGTTAAAAACAACGAGTTGAATATCAATTTCGGGTCTTGGACTTCATTGGTGTTGCTAACTAGATCAATCTCAATTATCTTCTTGAATAGTTTGTCTCTTCTAGATATGGCCTGGCTACATGCTTGAACAATACCATTCAGGTTTTTTACCTTTTCTTTCCAGCATGCATTTAGTTGGTCTATCCGGGGAAGGGATATGCTCCTGTCTTCTTTTGAATTCCATCATACCAGTAAATTTAACACCAAATGGTGCAACTACATCGAGGTAGAAACCTTGCTCCTTCTTGATATCTGCTTGCATATACTCATGAAAAGCATGTGCTGTTGTTCCAAAATAGACCATACTCTTTGACATCTCCCAAGCTTCTATTATTAATTCCATTCTTCTCTTTATATTCTTTTCCACATAGCCTCGGGTTGATGTGAGAAGGCTTGCTTATCCTTTTAACTTTTCCACAGGTGTGGTGGGCCTGATCATTGCCAAAGGAGTAGCAAACAGTGGAAGAGGCATTAGATCTCCCTCCAATTCTTTGATTCGCTCCTTTAACATCATGTTTTCTGCTTCAAGGCCGCTAATAGAGTTTTCTAGATCATCTCCAATTGCTCGGTGTATCTGGGATATCTGGAAAGGGAAAATGTTCCGTAAGTTGATCTCTGAACGAGATTCCCCTTTGTTATTCTATACATCTCTCTTTTCAATATCCAATTTTTTGGATTCGTTGTAAAAAACAACACTCTGAAATGAAAAAGACTCTTCTTCGTCCAATGTATCGGTGCCAATTATTTCTATCTTAGAATTATGGGGAGTAGTGCTCTCTAACTGGTCGTCGTCGGGGAACATTTTTTTAATGTCAATTTCTAGTTCCATATTTTCGAGGGAGAGATCGTGGATATTAATTTCTCCCCTCGGTCCCTCCTGTTATTGGACTATTGTTTTCCGTTTTTTTCTCACGGGAAGTTTGTGAGAACTTTCAATTTTGTTGGAGGGAGGGTTCTTATATCCTCCTCCGCCTGAAGAACTATGTGTGAATTTCTTTCTTGGGTAGGCCATTGGAGTATTGCTCCGAGATGTTGTGGTATTGGGTGTGGCGGTCGGGGATTGGGCACTTTTTTCACCTGGGCCTTTTCATTTATGCTTGTACAAATCATTGGTACTAAGTATTGTCTTGAGGTTACTGGTGTCACGAGCAAGACTTCTTGAGGCATTATCTTCATCTTAATTTAGGATAGTGTCAGTGAAATAACTGTTGAAACCGACAACCAATAGGTGTTCTACAAAAATACCATCAAGTTCGAACCCTTTTACTTTTTCAGCACATTTCAAATTGAAGCTATGGAAGTGGCCTGCGAAACCGTAAATCTTGTTCATATTCCTGACCATGAAATCCCCAACTTTCCAAGGTAGAGAGATGAATTGACTTTTTCTTTTTTCATGGGAAAAATGCAACCAGTAGGTGTACTGCCTTGCTATTTCAACAAAAAACATTGTACCAGATATGTGACATGGAAGGAAGGAAGGATTTTGTTTGGACCCAAAAATCCTTATAACATTATAGTTCTCCATTTCTTCTAGTGTTCCCTTCCTATCCAGGAACTTGGTCGCCTGGTCAGACAACTGAGGAAAATACTTTCCAAATATCAATGCTTTAAAAACTGAAACAAAATCATTAAAGAATTCATAAAAATGTTGGGAAGTGTCGTGTCTCCATAATATCTGGTACGAGAAGGTTACTAGGTCAAATTCACAGTTTACCTTCTTACACATAGATAGTCCAAAGAATGGACATTAATTCGCCACCGCAAAAATTAAATAAGATGACATAAAGAATTTCTTCTGCCTTGTGTATTGCAATAACTGGGAAGAGATTTCAATGGAAATCAACTTTCCCCAATGGAAGATGGTTTGTTCCTTGACCGTAAAATATAAAATATACAGAATCATCCAAGAGATGCTGGTTGTACTTTCTTGTCCCGTTATCCTCATGAAAATCCATGCAATTTTCTGGAAATGGTTTTCAAATGCACTAACTTGTAATCTGGTCATGTCCCCGAGAGCGACCGTCGGGTTCTCTAAGAACTTTGGCAAGAGGTCCAATTCATTATCATGCTTCTTTATGAACTCTTAGAAATTCTCGCCCTTGAAAGTGGGTGTTGGGTTAGAAAGTCTTAACATCTTTCGAAATACTTGAGGCGATAGGGAGACTAGGGAATAGTTATGCAACTGGATAATCCGTTGGTTCGGAATATAGTTTTCGGTGCAACAGGTGGCCAACTCCTTACATTCAAAAACTTCAGGGACACAACCTGCTCCTACAATTCCAGATGTCCAGATAAATTTCTTCTAGGCAGAAGGGGATGAGTGTTGTCACAGGGGCAGACTCGAGGTTCATCTCTAAGAGCGCACCAACAATCCCTAACTACTGGCCCTTTCGGAAACACCTGAGAGGCAGATGCAGTCTCACCCAAAGTAGCTATAGGGGGTTGTAGGACACATGTGTCTACAACTAGAGGAAATACAAAGTGGATCCAATACAATAACAACACGACATATAGACATCATTTACCATCTTAGACCTACTTTTCACAGTTATATGTCAGATCTAACATGATAATACAACATCAGAGTAACAGAAGTAAAGAACACAACATCAATCACACACAACACAAGATATACGTGGTTCACCCTCTTCCTAGGGCTATGTCCACAGAACTGTGCTTTATAATATATCAGGTGGAAGCATACAATTATATATGCGCTCTTAGTTTGCAGATCTTTCTCTCCTTCTCCCTTCTCTCTTTCTCCCTTCCCTGTGCACCCAGCTGCAGGGTTGATCTTCGCACCTAACTGAAGATCTTACAATACAAAATGATCTCACAGCACAATATTTCTCTCTCACATTAACATCAATCACACTTCATAACATCGACGAACTCTTAACCAACCCATCCCAGGTCCTCTTGACCTTTATTTATACATTACAATAACTCACCTACAGTGTTAGACCGAAACCTAGGTGTCAAAACCCTATATACCAAAACCCTAGGTCAACTTGACCCGCGTTTTTCGGGCTTCGCCAACCTGTCTTTCCTTCTTTCCCGTGAGGTGCTCCAAAGCATCCGTTGGTGGATTTTTTCACTTGCTGAGTTGTCCATGATCCATCTTTCTTGTTGATCAGTCATCCTCGATCTTCTCATCCAACGACTTGCTTTCTCTTACTTCGCTCCATATTTTATGCTCTTTTGCTCACTTCGACCAAGTATCAGTCATTGTTTCTTCCGCACAGTTTGCATTTCTTCTTTTCTTCCTTAATATTCGCTTACTTCCATAACCAAGGGCCAACAGGCCCCCAACACTCACCCGTGACTCATCCCGAGGCACTTCAGATTTGATCCTTATGTTTTTCTTCGACTTCAGACTACACAAAGAAGCTTGTTCTTTCTACTCTATCCTCCCCCACTGTGTGCAGACTGTCTTTTTTGTATCTGGTACCCAGTTTCAACTGCACCTGGTACCTGGACCCTTCTTCTTCTGATTCTACTGCGAGCTGTGAGGCAGCTGGTTGTCATAATACAATTTCAACCGGCTCTCGTTCACCAAACCTTATTTCCATTCTCCATTAAAAGTCTTCAAATGCGCAACTCCTCCTTCTGTGACATAGACAACCTCATATGGTCCCATCTTGTATAGCTTCCCAACTATACGTGAAAAATATGCAGCATGAACAACTAGTTGGTTCTTCTGAGTGATTATATATTCCAGAGGTTCCATTCTTGTTGACAAGAACCAGACTATCTCAACGAAGTGATCATCAACCTTCCTGATGGCCAGCAATTGTGCATCTGGCAGTGTATCCTCCAAACTAGTAGGTTCCTCTCCATGTTCCAACCTCGACAAGTGGTCAGGGCCTTTTTTCATTCTCCTTGGCTTAACCACGATCTCAAAATCATATTCCTGAAATAACAGAAGCCATCTGTATATTATTCCCCCCAACACTGGCTTGTTGACTAGCTATTTCAGCGTGGAGTGATTAGTGAACATCTTAAAGTGTCCTCCCAACAAGTAGTGGCGAAATTTCTGCAGTGCATACACCATGGCTAACCCTTCTCTCTTAGTGGTGGTGTAATTGATTTCAACTGTAGATAGTTTCCTGCTAGCAAAGGATAATGGGTGGTCAATGTCTCTAGCTCCTGGTTGTGCTAACACAACGCATAATGCAATAGAGGATGTGTCAACATGCACGCGAAATTCCTTTCTCCAATCTGGGAAAACCAGAATAGGCGCAGTAACAATTTTCTGTTTTAGTGTGTCGAAGCTCTGCTAGCATTCTTCTGTCCATTGAAACTGACAATATTTCTTCAAAATCTTATCCATGGGTGTTGTGATCTGTGCATAGACTTTAATGAACTTCCTGTAGTATCTAGTATGTCCCGGCGCAGTGCACAGTTGTCTGACTGAAGTAAGAGGGGGTAAATCGACTATAATGGCAATCTTAGATGGATCTACCAGCAATCCTTGCTTACACACAATATGGCCTAGCATCAATCCAAAGGGTGAAAGGAAGATGCACTTCTTCAGGTTCGGGGCAATCTGACATTACTTGCACTTATCCAACATTAGTCTTAAACATTCAATGTGATTTTACAATAAGCTAAAAACAGTGCAATCATCAAAATATGCTTCCATAAATTTATGCAAAAACTCCTTGAATTCTTCGACCACCACCCTAGAAAATATGGTTGGTGCATTCTTCAATCCAAACGGAATCACCGTATACTGGTAGGATCCCCATTATGTTGCAAATGTGGTCTTATGGCGATCTTCCTTAGCAATCCTGATCTGATGGTATCCTGAAAATTCATCTGTAAAAGAATATACCTCCTGTCCTCCCACATTGTCTAACACTTCGTTAGTAAATCGGGTAGGGAATGGGTCATGAAAACATGCATCATTCATCTTCCTTAGATCTACACAGATCTTGATCTCTATTGTCTTCTTGTCTTGGACCACCATAGGGCTAATCCATTCTGACTCTTCAGCAGGTTCTATGATTTCTGCTTCCAACATTCTGTCTAATTCAATCTTCACTTTCTCCTTATATTTAGGATTCAATCTATAGGGTATCTGCTTGACTGGCCTTGCATCTGGTTTCAAGGGGATCTTCATCTCTCCCATCAACGCTTTAATGCCCTTCATATCAGTGAACTTGGTTGGAAACAAGTCTTGGTATTCATGTAGTAATTTTGTGATCTTGTCAATAGTGGCAGCGTACCAATAATCTCCCATGTTTGCAAGCTTCGATGTTTGTTCCATTCCAATGTTGAATTTCTTGATTTTAATTGGCTTTCCAATAAAAGGTAGTTCAACTCTTGGTCCTGCTATGTCTCTCTGTCTTTATGTTTCTGCAATGTTCACACTCCTAGGATCATCGTCTTCGTCTGCATTGATATTATAACAACCTTGTAATTTTTAAAGAGGTGCAGTCCATTCATCCTCTTCTTGCTCAACAGGGAGGCTAGGTGCCTCCTCAAAGACTCTTTTTCCTACAATATGTAATGCTTGATCCATTGTAGGATATTGGCTTTCAAATAGAAAAGTAGTTGCAAAGTTCTGAGTCATACCTTTCCAATCTGCAGTGATGAGGCGCAGTTCTTCTTGAAGGTACCAGTTGATAGGCGTTGTATCTAGTGTATTAATGAATTTATTCACCCACTGCTCCTGAGGAATGCTACTCCAAGCTTCCTCGCAATTTTTCACATGGTCCTTCGGATAGCTTCGACCCGTGTATCTAACTTTGCAGCCTTCTACTTGTTCTGAAAATTGCATTGTCATCAAAGTGCAACATTGCACCCAGTCTGCTATGTTCTTCTTATGTGTTCCCCACCATCTTCCTGGAGTTTCTTGCAAGGCCACATCCAGTGCCAAGAACCTTTGTTGTATTGGTACAATTTCTTCAAATTCCAACAAGAAAGCTTCTAAATGATTTAGACCATCAAAGGTGGGCAAGTTACTTACTTTTGTTCCAATCCAGCGAAATTCCCTGGTCAGTATAACACATCTCCTTGTAGATACTTCATACATTTTGTTCTGCCAATTCTCTAGTGCTTCCTATGAGTCTGATGAGCATGCGTTATCACTTCGTCAACTTAATTTTCCATCTATTGTGGGATTAATGTAATCCTATTGTCTGACTGTCAATTTGTATATGTTTTCTAGTTCATATGTGTGGTATTCTTATCTTATGGGCTTGGTATACCTGTGACCTTCATCAAGATCCAAAGGTGCAATGACCCTAAGGCCATCTCCTTCAATCGTCATTCTTATTTTCTTTAAATCAACCACAGTGGAATTATTGAAAGCCCAATCAATTCCTAACAGCGTAGGGTAAGGACAACTATAATCAACTATCTCAATCACCTCAAAGTATGCAAATGTCCTTACTCTGTCGATGTCTACAGGGACATGCTCCAGTCTCCCAAAGGGTCTTACTGCCTGTTGATTATCCATCCTGAGCCTGATAGGGGAATAAATCAGCTTAGGCTTTCCCATCAATGCCCAGGTCTTCTTCGTCATGACATTGACTTCCGACCCTAAGTTGAGTACCATGCAGTCTATATCATACTCTCCAATTTGAGCATTCAGGTGTAGTTCCTTATTTGTCCTTTTATTTTTAGATAATTGGTGTACTTCTCTATTCAGCAAGGGATCTACCTTTCCTAGCTCATATTGTCTGATTAAATTTTGTAGCTCTAGTACAACGCTTTCATCCTTAATCAAATTAATGCAAGTACATAAGAATTCCATGAGCTTGATTACCTATTTTCCTTCTCCCGGTGGAGCAGATTGATCGAATGCCAAAGGCATTCCACATTCTCTTACTTTTGGTCACGTCTTTGATGAAGAACCTTGGTCTCTCCCGAATTATTTTCTTTCCTCCTCAAATGTTAGCTTTTCTTTCCTTGCATCAAACAATTGTGTCTTCTCTGTATCTTTTCTAACCCCTGATTATTTTGTGGTATTTCCCAGGATCACTCTTTCTTCTGTTGTAAGGTGACTTTGGGATCCTCTCCGTGAGGTTTTGCTGAGATGAGTTGTACTTGTTGGTTTCCTCCTTGTCTTTCCTGAAATTTGGCTAACAACGCAGTACAATCTTCGATAACATGCTCAAATGAGTTGCAGTAACTGCAAGTGGTACAAGGGTTCTGGTAGTCCCTTGCCAAAAGTCCCGGATGTACGCAGTTGTAACAAATGATCTGACCTTGACCTTGACCCATGCCTCCTTCTCGTCCTCTTCCTCTAAATCCACCACGAGGGTTGAAGTTTCCTCTTCCTGAGAAATTATACTGCGTGGTTTTCCCTTCTTGTTGTACTTCACCTTGAATTTTGTATATATCCCTTGACCTTTCATGCATGAGGTCATAGGCCTTACAATACCTATCATCATGCCCTACCGACTTACAAAACGTGCAATACATATTTGTGGGTTTCTGGACATATTTTTGCATGTAATAGCATTCACCAGGGCGATGTCTATTTCTACATACCTCGCACCAAGGTAGGGTAACTTTATTCAAAGGGCTCGGAGATCCATATGCCAAGTACTCATGGAATAGGGTATAGTGCTCCTTGTCATGGCCTTTCGATTTGCATCTAATGCACCAGATATATTCTCTTTTATCTTTTCCCTTGTCTTTCTTCGTATCTTCGACCTTCAGAGACAAGCTAGTTAACTGACTTAAAATTTGACTCATACCCGAGTTGGATTCTCCCATAGGGGATGATTCTAGTTTCATGGCGATCTCCAGTGCCTCATCCTGCGAAGCGATCTTCTGCTGCATCAGAGGGACTCTGATGTGTAGTAAGAGGGAAACAATGAACCATTCTTTATTTTGTTCATCTGGAATCTGAAAAATCAAATGGCTTGTTAAGGTATTAAACCTCTGATCACACTCCCACACTAATTCAACTACTCTCTGCTTGATTTCTTTCAGTTTTGTAATGCATTGTGACTCAGACTTGGGTTTTTTGAATTCGGCGATCAATGCAGTTTTAATGACATTCAACGATTTAGGCTGTGCAACTCCTTGGACAAATTTCATGTACCAGCTCAGTGCGCGGTCTCTCAAGGTGGTACTAAATTAGGATCTCTTAGTTGTTTCATCAGTGATTTGTTTAATAATCCATACACCTTCACATAAAAACCAATGTTGACCAGGATATTCAGATCCATCTCCCCTAAAGTTAGGAAGCCTCATCTCATCTACCATGGATCTTCCTAGGTTTCCTGACTGAGTATGTTCTGAACTTCTAGTGACAGTGCTTTGAGTGCTCTGGTGACTCTGACTACTCTGATTTCTTAATGTTGATAAAGAAACAGGAGGAGTAATAATACTTACTACAACAGTCTATGCAGTTCCTGAAGTTTTTTATTCTTCTCGGTGAGATTCTTCAGTTTTCTCTTCCTCTTCCCTAGCAGACCCTGACTGCTCCTCGTTCAATATCTTTTGTTCTTCTCCATTGTAGAACCCTTCGTCCTATACTAGTGGTTCATGGTTCTGTTCAAACAAATTCACCAGAGGGACCTCTCTGAAGATCCTTCCACTGTGCGTATGTCCCACCTCTGCGTCGCTATCAGTGTCAGAATTTTTGAACATTATCTTTTCAATCGGACCACTTATTGTATTTTCAAGATGTTCTTCTCATGTAGCAACATCTTGATCTTCAACTTTAAGAAGTGTAAAAATTTTCCTCTAGGTCCCTTAAATAAATACCTCTCTATTTTCTTATACAACTCAACTCTATCAATGGAAAACTCGGTGATATACCCTCCAATAGTGCTATCGAACTAGTGATCTACTGCTCTTGACATGGCGTTATCAACTCTCTCGACCTTCTGGATCAACGTTGATGTCCAAACCACAAGTGGTCTAGATTTGATCTCATACTGGGTATTTGTTAATCTGGCTAGTCACTCGTATAACTCATGATGAATTCCCCCAAATAAAATCTTGTGTATATC
>ML788741.1:117673-153687 GCA_009831015.1 Picea engelmannii
CTAGGTGTCAAAACCCTAGATATCAAAACCCTAGGTGTCTAAAACCCTAGATACCAAAACCCTAGGTGTCTAAAACCCTAGGTCAACTTGACCCGCGTTTTCTAGGCTTCGCCAGCCTATCTTTCCTTCTTTCCCGTGAGGTGCTCCGAAGCATCCGTTGGTGGATTTTTCCGCTTGTTGAGTTTTCCACGATCCATCTTTTTGTTGATCTGTCATCCTCAATATTCTCGTCCAATGGATTTCT
Organism: Picea engelmannii; assembly: GCA_009831015.1. Lineage (NCBI taxonomy): Eukaryota > Viridiplantae > Streptophyta > Pinopsida > Pinales > Pinaceae > Picea > Picea engelmannii. The sequence goes on from ML788741.1 coordinate 117,918, forward strand.
TTCTCTTACTTCGCTTCGTCTTTTATGATCTTTTTCTCACTTCGACCCAGTATCAGTCACTATGTCTTCCGTGCAGTTCACATTTTGTTTTTTCTTCCTTAATCTTCACTTACTTCCATAACCAAGGGCCAACAACGAAGAGTTGTCATAAGCTCTGGACCACTGAAAAATCTGGTCCTTGCACCCGAAAATATTCAGGGTATCTCCACAGAAATGATATCGAGTTGCAACCATAAGGTGATGAGAATGTTCCTTTTCTCCTGATAGTATTTAAAATGAACGCTATAGCATGATAATATAATCTCCCGTAAATCTTGGTTCAATGTGTTTTAATGGGATATGTTTTGTACCTTTTCACCTATTAATGCCAATCTTTTCAATGTGTTTGATGAGTTGTCATTAATAAAGGCATAATTAATGTGCATTAGGAAGCGTGCAAAGGTGGCAGGGATGGACAGGAGTGTAAACTTCTTCGAAAATTTTGTGAACTTGGGAGCTAGGGAACTCACGAATCTGTGAAAACAGGACGTGAAGAATCAACTAAGTATGGAAAGGCAGGGTAGAATGCCTTCAAAAAGATAAAGTAAATAACAACTTTTCCAAGCTCAAGATCCACAAAAAAAATAAAATTAGATGCCATAATATTGACCTCTACCAATTCGATAATAGGGAGGTTTAATTGATGGATCCAAATATCGGTCACTTTAGGCGATTGTGGTGCACGTGGGGTGCCTGTGAGAAAAACTAATGTTTTGATGAAGATTTTTTTATATTTCTACATGTGGCAGTAATTGTGTAATAGTATCTAGAATGAACACTAGAGGATGGTAATATAATTTCCCGTAAATATTTGTTTAATTCATTTTAATGGGAGATGTCCTCAAGCATTTCGCTCATTAATGAAAAACGTTTCAAACTTGTGTGATGAATTGTCACTAATAAAAGCGTAATCAATTTGCATTGGGAAAGTGTGTGAAGGTGGCAGGGAAATTGACTAAGTATGAAAAGGCGGGGCGGTTAGACGAACGCAGACAGACTCATCATAGGTAGAGTGAAGCTTGTGAGTTCGAGGAGTCTGGGGTCGAATTGTATATAACAAAAGTTTTGGGTGCAAGATGTATATCACGGAACATGGGGCATGAGAGTTCGATAACGTGAATCTGGGAACTGGTGGCCAGAAACATTAACCATGGGAAACAAATTGTCAGCTATGTAATATACCTAGACCTCAACAAAATCAAGTTAAAGTTAGAAGATAATTTGTTTATATTTACTTAAACATTGCTCATATTATTTTATTTTATTAGTATTTTTTGCGGCCCAAATGAAAACCATGTTCAAATTTGAAGGGTGGATCAACATTTTCATATGCAAGTATACTCTCAAATATGCCAAGCGGTAATATATGCACAATACTAAAGAGGGGCATCATGTCAACACATCTTTATATGACAGTGGGGTAGCACAATGTTTCATTCTTGCTACGATGATGCCTTAAAAAAACTAAAATAACCAACATTTTTTTGCCAATTCAAGATTGATAGAAAAAAACTAATCAGATTCCATAATATTCTCCCATTATTGCATTTTAATGGGAGATGTCCTCGAGCTTTCCGCTTATTAATGCCAATCTTTTCGAACATCTGTGGTGAGCTGTCACTAGTAAAAGAATAATTAATGTGCATTTGGAAGGGGCGAAGGTGGCGGGTATGGAGGGGAGTGAAAAAATATTTGATACTTTTGTGAACCTGGGAGTCAGTGAACCCGCAAAACTTTGAAGAAATGACTAAGTATGGAAAGGCGAGGTGGTCAGACAGATTCATCGTAGGTAGAGTGAGGCTTGAGAATTCGAGTAGTCTATGGTCGAATTGTAGATCAACCAAGTTTTGGGTGCAAGATGTATACTCTGAACATAGGGCATGAGAGTTCGATAACGCCTACCCGGGAATTTACGACCATAAAATTGGCTAAGTAAGGAAACGAATGGCGGTCGGTCGGACTCGTGATGTCAATATATATATGGATATAGAATTTGTCAGTCCACCACCCGAGAACCCACGAGCATAGAAATGAGACTAAGTATAGAAGAGAAAAAATAAAGGGAGAAAAGAAATTTATGCCTCACACAAGAACACTTTGTCTGATAATTATCAAGCAATAGAAACACTTCAACTATGCGAAAAACATTCTCATCCATGAAATATAGTTGGAGCTCAAAAAACCTTGGTTGAATTCCAAAGAGATGTTGTTTATATATATTTTAACAATCTCGTAGGTAGAGAGAGGCTTGCGAATTCGAGGAGCCCGGGGTTGAATTGTACATCACCAAAGCTTTGGCTGCAAGATGTATACTCCAAACACAGGGCATGAGATTTAGATAGGGCCTATCCGGGAACCCACGGGCATAAAATTGACTAAGTATGGAAACGAACAATGGTCGGTCGGACTCGTGATGTGAATATATAGATGGATATATAATTTATGAGTTTGCAAACCTGGGAACCCGCGAGCATAGACATCTGACTAGGTATAGAAGAAGAAACTGATAATAGAGGGGAAGAAGAAAAGGGAAAAACGAGCAAGTATAGTAGAGGAAAAATAAAGGGAGCAAAGAACTTTATGCATCACACAACAACAATTGGTATTAAGTATGGAAAGGTGGTGCGGTCAGAAGGAGTTATCTTAGGAAGAGTGAGGCTTGCGAGTTCAAGGAGTTCGAGGTTGAATTGTAGATCACTGAAGTTTTGGGTGCAAGATGTATACCCAAACACGGGGCATGAGAGTTCGATAGTGCCTATACGGGAACCTGCGGCCATAAAATTGGCTAAGTATGGAAACGAACGGTGGTTGTTCGAACGCATGATGTGAATATATAGATGGATATAAAATTTCTCACTCCGCCACCCTGGGAACCCGTGAGCATAAATATGCGACTAAGTATAGAACTAGAAACAGATAATAGAGGGAAAGAAGAAAAGGGAAGAACGGGTAAGTATAGAAGAATGAAAATAAAGGGAGTAGAGAAATGTATGCCTCACACAACAACACTTAGTCTGATAATTATCAAGCGATAGAAACACATCAACTATGGGAAAAACATTTTCAGCCATGGAATATAGCTGGAGCTCAACAGACCCTAGTTCAAGATAAAAGAGATGTTGTGTATATCTATCTCAACAAGAAATAGACAAAATATATGACTTGACACACTTATATGCAAGCATTCAGACAGATTCATCGTAGGTAGAGTGAAGCTTGGGAGTTCGAGAAGTCTGGGGTCAAATTGTAGATCATCGAAGTTTTGGGTGCAAGATGTATACCTCGAACACGGGGCATGAGATTTTGATGGTGCCTATGCAAGAATTCGCAGCCATAAAATTGGCTAAGTATGAAAATGAACGGCGATCGGTCGGACTCGTGATACGAAGATATAGATGGACATAGAATTTCTCACTTCGCCACCCCAAGAACCCGCGAGCATAGATATGCAACTAAGTATAAAACCAGAAACAGATAATAGAGGGGGAGAAGAAAATGGAAAACATGCAAGTATAGAGGAGGAAAAAGAAAGGGAGCAAAGAATTATATGCCTCACACAACAACACTTAGTCTGATAATTATCAAGCGATAGAAATACATCAACTATGGGAAAAACATTATTAGCCATGGAATATAGCTGGAGCTCAACAGACCCTAGGTCAAGTTAAAAGAGATGTTGTTTATATCTATTTCAACAAGCAATAGACAACATATATGACTTGGCATTCTTACATGCAAGCATATTCTAAAATATGACAAGCTCCAATATATGCACAAATTGGAGAACATATGCAAATCAGAGTTTTTGTAACCATACCTCTTAGTTTCTGGACCTTGTACTATGATGGAGGTTTCACTTCTACTTGTCGATAGTTCTTGTGAACTAAAAAACATGTGGTGTAAACAACATAAACATTTTTATCATGGCATAGTAGAATAAATAACTACGAATATTTGTTTCGTAAACATAGAAAGAGTGTAATCTATGAATCCTTACCTTCGACATTGTCGCCATGTTGATGTTTGCGATGGTTCACTACCCATGTCCATGTTACTTCTAAAATAGTGGCTATGAACATGTGTATATTGTTCATACTCGATATGGATGTGCATTAGGCATACGCATTGTATTTTCTATGGCACAATTGTAGCCATACCTTTTGGAAGATTGTAATCCATCTTTCTCAGTTGTGGCACACAAGGCTCCATCCTCGTGTTCAATTAGTCTGTTCTTTTTTCAACGTAGAAATATAGAGAATACAATGGACATGAAGGCAAGTTGCTACGTAGGAACACATGAAAAAAAGATGGAATACAAATTTATTTATTTCAAGATAGCGGCACAGAAAATACAATTGACATGAAGTTAAGTTAATATACAGGAAGATATGAAGTATCCAAAGAAAAAAAACCAGAAGAGCTGCAAACCAGTGGAACAAGTATAGACAGAGTAAATGAAAAACAATTGGATATGGAATACGGGTAGAAGTATGCACCTTTGCATGTATTCTTCTACATTTATGGTTAAGAGTTCTTTGCCTTGTCCAGTTTTCCTATTTGTTTCAATGAAAGAAATTACAAAACAAAATGAACATGAACATAAGTTGACATGTAGGGAAAAAACAAAGAATATGTACATACAGTAAATAAAATAGAATAAAAGGAATAGAGTAACAAATAGTGTTAGAAGAATGTACCGGTTTTTTTTTTTCTTCATCCATGTATGTGTATATATAAAAAATTGTGTAAAAAAAATGTGTGTCCAAAATCAATTACAAACCAGGGAAAACTAAGAATTTGGATAACTTGGTTTTCTACAACAAGCTAGACAGATATGATTTGAAACATAGAAATATGATTTTGGAATATGTTTGATGTATATTTATAATTCAAGTGCAATACCAATTGTATCATGATTAGACCAGTATGTGTCTAAGATAAAGACATTGTATTGAGAAATTGGAACATCCGACCATAAATGGTCAATAAGTGTGTTTTGTACATGGTTTATCTTGTCCAAAAGAAAGCAGAGACTGTATTTGCACATGTAGTTTTCCAATTCTTTTGTTCTGGCATTATTTTGTAGCATGTCAATATTTAAGTCTCCTACAATGAAAATGGTTTCGTTCAGATGAAAATGCTCTAATGCATTGGAAAGAACATTTAGTATGTTGGAGAATGTTGCATGCAGAACAACATATATATTTAGTATTGCAATTTCCAATGCATGGAGAATTAATTTTGCGAGCACCATCTCAACATTGTTTTCTTCGAAACGCATATGCTCCAAAATTTTTACATGTTTTTTCACTAATATCATCACCCCATGTGTAATGCAACTCGATATGCAATTGTGATTTGGAAATTGCTTGTTTTTCATGCATAATGTCATGTATGTTTCCTGCAAGCACAAAATATCGGATTGCATTGTGTCATAGTCATTGAGTATATCATCCATGTGTGCATGTAGGTTGCGCGTGTTAAGTGAGAGAATTGATACATATGAGTTTGTTTGTATGGATTGATAATCATTCTGTAGATGCCACTTTGAGGTAGTCCTAAGGGATTGCATCTCAATATCAACTTTGTGTTTGACTTTGAAGTTATCTTTTGTAAGAGAAATTAGTAAATACACGGAGTCTATACTTCTGACCTAGGACAATGTTGTCTATACAAGTCCATGTATTTGAATTCCAGTAGGGTCAAATGCAACACTATCAAGTGTTAGTCCTTACGATCTGTTGATTGTACGTGCACATGGAAGTTTAATTGGAAACCTTTTTCGAATCTTCATTTGACCTGTCTTTTTTGATGTCGATAATGGTTTTGATATTTGTAATATAGGTGTCCAATCACATGCAATGTTTGAATTATATAGATAAGACAATTTGCTTGCTTGTTGTTTGCCTATATGCATCTCATGGAACTTAATCCAAAGGGCATCAAGATTTTTTGTTTTGGTATAGCCTTTGAGTATTCCATCTGCACCATTCACCAAGACATCCTATGAAACATAGTTGCAAGCATATCTTTCAACCAACATGTCTAATTTCAGGACAAGTTGCAAATGCAAAGTGGTTGTATGTTCATGACGTGGTACATTTCCATGGTTGTCTTCTTTGAGGTAAATTGAATTGATGATGATATCATCGCTAGGAATGAGTGATAGCATGTACCTGTTATGCATTGCAACATGCCTATTCATGTAGAACAGGGAAGGGAAGGTTGGGTCTATTGGTGCATGTCGCATGCACCTTGAATTGATATATGTTAAGTCATCATGTGTTTGGTTGTTTGTTTGCATTCTATTCAGAATTGCATTAAATGTTTCATCTGTCTGGTGCATTGTAGTATGTAATTCAAAGCATTTTGTATTGTCTTTCCAGAAGTCATGCATCACTATTTGAATATTGACCATAGGTTTTTCAAATATCAAAGAATCTTGGATGGGTTGCGCCTGGTAAAGATCCCCACAGAATATCATGTCAATGTTTCCAAAGTATTTGGTGTGCACATGTTTTATGTTTCTTAGTTGGTTGTCAATGGAATACAAGAAGCGATTTCCAATCAAATATGCGTCATCTATGAATAAAAGTTGTAGTTTTTCATAAATCTTAGACAAGGTATCTAACATTTCCTTAATGAGTGGAAGAAATTGTGACTTGTTAAAAGGCATAAAAAATGCAGAGTGGATTGTTGTTCCACCTGCATTATATGCATCTTTTCCTGTGTATGCAACTATTATCCCCTTTGGTTTCATAGGATCAGAGGAATTGTCAATTGTTTTGCATGAACGAGATGATGTCAATTGTTCGATCGTAGTTTGAATCATTTTCATAGCATCAATATGACTTCTTTCATGTTCTTTGTGTATTCTTCTTAATACAATTGTCATAGATTTGTCAACCTTTGTCATATACAATGTATAATACAATGATACAACATATGCATTGAGGACATATTGTGCATCTATTTTTTCATTCCACATAACTGACATGTCCTTGGAGAAATTGTTGTTCCAAACACGGGAAATTTTTCGTTTAAGGAAAATTGTTGGTTGTTTAAGTGTACATTATATGGCTTGGATGTACTCATATTCTGTTAGAATTAGCTCTATCAAGAAGTCATCGAAGCTCATTAAATCATCAAAGTCTCGTTGTTCTATAAATATGAACAAGGATTTAGATTTCTCAATGACAACATTTTCCTCTAAACTAATTGGCTCTATGATTCTTCTTGTTCTCATTGGAGACACAGGGAAGTTGTAACTGCAATGTGATTTTTTTCATTTTTTACAACTTTTTGTATGATAATGTCTATGAACTTTGGCAAGTTCTGGATCCAAATGATCTGTGTTGCATGTTATGCATTTTTCCACAAACTACTCGATCTATAAGTTGTTTTCATTTCCATAGACCAGTGCACCCTCTATCCACAACAATGCGTTGTCATGCTCACTCCCCCTATTTTGGAACTCAGTCACAAAAAAGTAGTCCAATATTTTTATGAAAAACGTTTCATCATGGCATGTCAATTTCCTCAAAGCATTTATTCTATGTCTATAGTAGTGAGTACATGTCACTGGGTCTTTTCTTATGAGGTAGTCAATGTCATCATTTTCTAGTGTATCAGTTTGTTTTTTCCTTTTCCTGTTCTATACAATGCAGAAACTGTAGCCACCAACGGATCCCAACAATGCTATACACTCGTAAATGTGATGAAAAATGTTGGCGGTCCCAATTGTCATATCATTGCAAAAATATTTTTCTTGTTTTGTTGCAAATAGTCAGGAGAGATGCGAATGTTTTTGAAATCTATGTATCCAATATCAAATTTCAGGATTTTTTTTAGGTTTTCTTTGTACTTGACATCTTTGGCCAATAACTTTATTCCTTGTAGCTGTCCTTTTCTTATTCTCACCCACATGCAAGAAAACACTTTTTCAATTATTATGCAGATTGTTTTGAAAAACAAATTTGTTATGTGACAGGAGAAGTCACTGCTTGAATGTAGTAGCTCCCATCGAACAATTTTATTGTAGTTGAATTGTTCTATAATGTCACTGGGACGTGGATCTCCATAGAATAATGTTGGGAAGTTCATTTCCTCAACAAATTTTCCCTTGAATATTCCAAGTGGATGTTTCCCCTCAACAGGTGCAATTTTGACCATCTTTTCTTGCAAGTCATGAATGCGTTGTGAGTTAGTGAATCCATGTATCAATATTTCATCAGGGCTTTCATTCTCCGATTCATCACTTGTATCAAATTAACTAGCAGTGTTGAGAGTCTGTGCAGATCTTTCATCCCCTTCTCCAAGGACATTGTTCCAGTTCTCATTTATACAAATGTTATGTGCTTTGTACAGGGCCCTGGAACATAATTCTCTTAATTCTTTCATGACAACATGCACACACACTTTACCTATCTGGTATGCATTCTTGTATTGCAAGCGTCTTTTGAGAGCTACAATAATTGTCATTGTATCGCTAATGAATTGTGGCAAAGATTTTTGCACAACATCTAGTTGGATAGGCACGTTAATAATTGATCATGTTAAGCCTATTTGGGGTCGTTTATAACTCCAGGGTCTGATTTGTGCAGATGCAATTCATAGAGACACAATTATTTCTTCAAGTTCTGTAAGTGCACTTACATCTGATAATGGTGTATTACATCTTATTTGGTCAGGCATTGCAAAGTGTGGCAGTTTTCCATTTTCAAGTGATCGTTTGCACGGAAGGAAAATATTTCCACTGGAAAATGTTTTATCATTTAGTGTCAAGCCGAGGTATTCTGCTTCCAAATCAGGTGTGAAATACTTAGTGTTTTTTGCGAAATTCAATTGATCGCAAATTGCACATACAATGGAAGGAGTGTATTTAATTTGTTTCATATAGATCTGTTTTGCATCTTTCTTCCGTAGGGAAGTATGCATAGAAAGTGTTTGATGGTTTTCATTGGTAGCAGTGCATGGTGTTGTCTCTAGCCGACGAAATGTGATTTTTCCCTCTCAGTCAGTACCATGACCATTGTGGGATATGTGGTCGTACTTGTTTCTGTCACATATCTTTTTTTTCAAGATGTGGTAGGTTAACTTATGCTTGCCACTGGAAACTAGTTTCATTTGTTGACAAGCCACGTTGGAGGTGGAATCGACATTTTTTATGAGCATTTCATCCTCACCGTCTTGATGATGCACACTACTATGTTCTTTTTCATTTGACATGTGATGTTTTTGCTCAACAAACAATGTGAAAATGTGATTGTGTTGTGCACAAACAATTTTCTTTAGGTTGTGATATGTCAGTTTCTATCTAGAAGCGTAGCAATGTATTTGTTTCTCTCACGTATGACCTTTTTCAAGTTGTGATAAGTTAGTCTACATTTTTTGTTCAAGGTCTGGATGACCTCATGACAACTGGGATGATTTTCATTCTGATTAAATAGCATGCGACGCTTATGTAGATTTGATGTGGTTTGGGTGGCATTGAGACTGGATCCTAAATTGGTAGTATTTCTTATACTACCAATGTATTTTTTTCTCTCATCTATGATCTTTGTCAAGTTGTGATAAGTTAGTCTATGTTTTTTGTTCAAGGTCTGGATGACCTCATGACAACTGGGATGAGTTTCATTATGATTAAATAAGATGCGACCCTTATGCAAATTCGATGCGGTTTGGGTGGCATTGAGTCTGGATCCTGAACTGGTAGTATTCCCTATACTACTAATGTATTTTTTTCTCTCACGTATGACCTTTTTTAAGTTGTGATAAGTTATTCTACGTTTTTTTTTTAAGCTTTGTATGGCCTCATCATAACTGGGACGAGTTTCATTCTCATTAAATAACATGGGATGCGTATGCAGATTCGATGTGGTTTGGGTGGCATGGATAGTGGACCCTGAACTAGTAGTATTTCTCATCAAAGGTTGATAATGGATATGTGCCATATATGTTTTCAACGAGATGATGTTAGTTGTTAGATCGTAGTTTGAATCAATACAACATGAATGGACAATACCATCTGACAGGGCCAACCAAACCTGGATATTTACTTTGAATATGATAGATAGCCATTGCAAATAGAATCTGTCACCCTCTACATTTCCTTTCTCATATGGCAGTGCCGTGTTTACAAGGTATTGTTTCCAACTTCCAATTGTCGGCATACTTTCTAGGAGATATGGTGAAAGGTGTTGATGCAAGCATCTAAAATCCTATTGGTTGTCACCTATAATTACATTGCAAAAGGATTGTATAGTAAAGCTACAATGACTGCACATCAAACTCTGTTTCTACCAAATAGAAAATTGCATTAAACAGATTATCTCCACAACTAGATGCAACATTTGTTGCTATTTGCAAGCCATGGGAGTGTATACGATGCATAATTAATTTCCAATGTGATTCAAGGTCTTTGCAAATGATGGACAAGTAAATATGAGGTCCTCCAATATTTCACACGGATAATTTTCTATAGAGTAGTGGTTCATAATGACCACTGACAGGATTGGCATCATGGAAAAAGATGCAATATGGATCGCTAGATGCAATTTTGTTGAATAGTAGATATCTTGTTTTTCTTGTCAAGGACCATATTCAAATTGATATATTCATCCACTTGGACAGCCAATGTATACAAAATGTATCTCCCCAAATTCCCCTCTCATGTGCAGGTAGAATTGCATATGCAGACAACCGTATCTTTGAAAAATACGTAGTGACATCATGTATTCCATGCATCTGGAAAAGAAAATCAGATGTGAATTCGTATTGATATGACTCCAATGCCTCAATGTTTCCATTTTTTAAACAACCCAAGAAATAATATATCAATCCATTGTGCAGTTCGATCGAGGACTAACAAAAATGAAATAGAACTTGAAATGCATCGAAGAGGCAATCTCCTACAGTATACGAGAATGCATCCAATCTAAAAATCCCATTGCTATGCAATACCTGGTCAATGTTGTTATGTACACTGGAGTCTTTATCTATTTCATAGGACTCAACATCTATTACTTGCTGCATCTCTTAAGCTATGATTTTCAAGATGTTTCTTAGCTATATTCAGTTTATATGCAAACAGAGAAAAAAATAAAAAATAAAACTGTAAGTTTGGAACTGCTTACCAATTCCTCTATGTATCCTTCAACCTTCTTCCTGTCAAATTCAATCCCCTTAGTCGCTATAGCATATGACAAAAAAACAAGCGTACAATGAATAGTGAACTAAACAGAAGAGACAATGCAAATGAAATAACACTATAAATTTGCTCAACACAAAGACTGAGTATTCAAGGCATATCATTTTTGAACCTATTCCACACGTGCATCCTATAAGCGTTTCAGTGGAAGAAGATGTTTTGCAAGACATAAAGGGAAATACAAAATCAACATGTGGACGGAGTTTTTGATTCATAGAATAAAAGCATGCCCTATCACAAGGCTCTGGCAGATGCTTGCCTATTGTGACAACTCTGAATTCATTTTCTAAACCCATTTGCATTGCTATTTTTGAAAGATCTATGGCACGATATCGAGGACGTGGAAGTTGGCATATGTGATTAGAAGGGAATATCCTGGAAAAAATGCACCAAATGCATGGTTTCCAGGAACATAAAATATGAGGAGAACATTCGATTTTATTTTTTATATTTCACCGTGGCTACAATAGATGTGGGTTTTGTGTCCAACATTGACATTCAAATGGGAACAAGACATTTTGGAAGGGAATAAACTGGGAAAAATGCACCAAACGTATGGTTTCCAGGAACATAAAATATGAGGAGAACATTCGACTTCATTTTTTATATTTCACTGTGGTTGCAACAGATGTGGGTTATGTGTCCAGCATCGACATTCAAAGGGGAACAAGATGTTTTGGAAGGGAATAGACTGGGAAAAATGCACCAAACGTATGGTTTTCAGGACCGAGAAAAATGAGGAGTTTTCTTTTTTATATGTCACTATGGTTGCGACAGAGGTGGGTTTTGTATAGAACATTGAAATTCAAGAACAAGGACAAGATTTTGGTCGTAGCAGTCACACAAAAAGATGTTCTTCAAGAGGATTTTGAGCCAGGGATTCTTAGTATTGAAAATTCTTACTTGCAAGCTGCAAATAGCAAACAAAAAAAAAGGAATAGAAATGAAACCATGGCTATGAAACTTATTCGTGAACGAGGAATGACAGAAGCGCAACTCCAAACCCTACAAACTGCAACAAAAGGTCCAACTGCGGATGTAAGACCCCAACCTTGCAAATTTGAAGCAAACAAGAGCAAGAAACAAACAACAAACCAGTGAACAAGCACCAAGAGGTCCAACTGCAACTGCAAGACCTCAACTTTGCAAAGTTGAATCAAACAAAAACAAGCAACATCGAACGAACCAACGAACAAGCATCAACCAATGAACCAGTAATGCCGGTGAAGAACAATATTGCCCAAATTCACTGCAGACAACACCATATCCAAAAATAGGAGGAAACTATATTGTAACACGCTTGTTGAGTAAACATTTAAGACTGTGAGACATGTTAGGTAAACACTTAAGGCTGGCAGAACCGTTGAAGGGCATCACATTGTGCAAAAATTTAAGAAAGAATGTAGTGTGGCATGCATTTTTATGTATGCAATAATGAAAATTCCTCTCTAAGTACGCAACAATAAAGAAAAATAAAAAAAACAATAATAATAATAATAACAATAGTTCGAATAATGGAGACTATGAAAAAAAAAATTACTCAGAGGAAAAAGTAATATGAAGTCAACTAATAAAAAACTGATTATCCATGCTCAAAACTTTGGATATCTAAACATTTCAATATGAATAGTACAAATTCAAAAAGATCGTAGATGATAAAAACTTTGGATATGCCAACATACAAAACATTGGGAATAACGAAGTTGGAAATAAGACCTCAAATCTATTATCCAATGAGATCATGACATATAAGGGTTTTTTTATTATATAAAAAATAATGTTTTTAGTTATGTAGTTCGAACAATAGAGATTATGCAAAAATTTGTAGTCAAACGAAAAACTAATATAAAGTCAACGAATTATCAATCACTATAAACTTTGGATATCTAAACATTTCAGTATGAATAGTACAAATTCAAAAAGACCGTAGATGATAAAAACTTTGGATATGACAACATATAAATCATGGGGAATAGCGAAACTGCCAATAAGACCTCAAATCTATTATCCAATGAGATCATGACATACAAAGGTTTTTTTATCATATAAAAAATAATGTTTTTAGCTCTGTAGTTCGAACAATAGAAATTATGAAAAAAATTGTAGTCAAAATGCAAACTAATATAAATTCAATGAATTATCGATCGCTATAGTCCCTCTACGCCTTCGGCAGGGACTAATAAGCCATGGTTTTAAAAATAATGTTGAACTCTTTTTTCCAAAGAAATGTTGGAAAAGGATATTGAATTTATTTGATCAACCAAAACTTTAGTTTTGCTACATGCGTATTTCAACTACAAATAAGTCATGGTTTTAAAAATAATGTTGAACTCTTTTTGCAATAGAAATGTAGGAAAAGGATATTGAATTTATTTGATCAACCAAAACTTCATCTTTGCTACTTGCGTATTTCAACTACAAATAAGCCATGGTTTTAAAAATAATGTTGAACTCTTTTTGCAAAAGAAATGTAGGAAAATGATATTGAATTTGTTCTAGATATCTTTCAAAAGGAAAGAAAAAGGGGACCTAAAAAGTTGTTCTACACATCTTTCAAAAGGAAAAAAAATAGATCTAGAAAATGCATTAAGGATAGTATATGTAGTTATGTCTAAATCCCAAGTATATATTATTCTAAACCATTGACATGGATGAAAGAAACGCAAGGCAAATGAATCATGTGCATATATATAATGTAACCCATACAATGTTTAAAAGGTAGAAAAATAAATTTAAGCATTCATGTGTATATAATAAAATTGTCATAAAAACACACTAGAAATTACAAATTTGATGTACATATACATGACCTATGCATCATCAGGTATGGACGCATCCTTCTTTGGTATGGACACATACTTCTCAGGCACTCTATCTAACACTCTATTCTCCAAGTTGGCCTATAACACATTTGAAATTTGCATATTTCCATTAAGGCATCTACTTACATAAATAACATTTTTAAATAATTTTTGATGAGTTAAAATTAAATGATTAACACTTGAAATCATAGTTTTAAACTTTGTAAAATGAAATACCTGTGATGTGTCAACCTCAATATCATCCCCCTCTTGAAAATCCCCCAACATTTGGGATGACAACTGAGATAAACCTACAAATGTGTTGGGAGATGGCAAGGGAATATGTGAACAAAGAAACTTTGAATTTTAGAGAAATTTGTTCACATTAATGATGAGATATAAATTTGTTGGATTGATACTTCATGTGGAAATTATACAACTAAAGTGTAGATATGGACATTTTTAAAAACATGTACATGATTCATTGCATCGAAATTTAAAGACGATGAATCAAGTACCCTATTTAATGAGGACTCATTTAACATTTGACCAAACTGCAATTAATGAACATGTAACACAAGCCAATTATTTCTAACAATGAAATGATATGTATCTAGATATAATAACAAGAAAACTATCCTCGAATGCATAAAAAACTTACAAACTAGAACACATATCATTCCATTGCCTGATTCATCATGCCTAATTAACTATTTCCATCCACTACGACAAAATTTGGCATAATTATGTAGCTCGTCTACTCATGGAATCTATCTCCTCATCCGTATTGTCAACATAACTCTCCCGAGTAGTGGATTGCGCCCTCTTTTGATTCAATCCAACATAAATACCATACAAAACAGATTCTAGGTTATCTCCAATTGCATCCCTCGCCTCCTTGCCAACTTGCGATGTGTCTTGCATCTCTACATGTGAAGCAAATGCCCATGTTGGGAGAGATACCAAAGGTGGTGAAGGCCTTGAAAATGATGCATCTTGATATTCCCCTTTTCAAATATATGTTCTACCTTTACCAACTCTGTAATATCAAGATGGTAAGCTGATATAATTGGGGTGCATTCTCAAAAAAAACTCTGCATAGAAAAGTCTAGCAAAGTAAATTGGAACCTCATCATTCCATGACAATCTCCCATATGCTGCCAAGAATATATTATAGAGATGTCCTACAATGTTTGGGTGCTTTAAATACTACACCTTAAACATCAGTCTCTTTGGACATTCCTTGAAATTAAACATTGAAATTGCAACTTCTTTTGACACCTTTTTTTGCACTACTTCCCATTTATCAAGGCTTGTCACCTTTGACTTCCGTCACCTCATCAAATATATGAATGTATGAGACGTTGGCCCAAGGTTCTGATATACATTAATTTTTTTTTGCAAAGAATGCAAAACAATCTCCAAGCTTTGCTTTCTCTCTGCATGGAGAATCATATGCCTAAGATCATTCTTGAGATTAGCATGATGGGATGAGAATCGTTGGAGTGTCATTGCTTCAACATTTCCTTCACAAGGAATATCTCCACCAACATCTGAGGGATAGTTCATTGTAGGGGTGTTATCTTCATTTTATTAATAATGTGGCCTTGTTCCACCTTCACCCTTTGCATGAACATTGAACTCTGTCTGATTTTCACTCTCTCTTTCATTATCTCCCCCCTGATAAAACCAATCATCTACACAAAGAAACAATTTAAAATATTCACAACATTGAACAAAAACACATAAAAACATAAAAAAAAATTAAATAGACACAATTTAAAAAAAATAAATACAAAAATGGAAGATATTTACCAAACATATCTTGTTGATGTGATGGTGTCTCCACATTCTCCAGAGTGGGGGTATTTATGTTCAACCTATTTAAATAGGTTGAATCCCCAATAGTATCCCAAGCACTCTGTCTCGATGCTCTATTGATTGATTCATATGATAACTTCCTCCTTTCGCTAGATTGCCTTCTGTCACTAGCTGCCCCTACTTGACTATGATACCTTGCTGAAATAGGGGTCTCTAATGAACTAGGTGTCTTTGTCGGACTAGAGGTCCATCTTATTCCTTCATTGGAAAGCCTCGAGTGTTTGTGAGGAATATTTGGAGACTCGAGTCCCAATGACTCACCTCGATCCATCCTTCCAAAATCCAAGAAAATGAAAACATAAGGTATAAACAAGTTCAAGGCATAGGCATATATCTTAAAGATTTAGTTACAAATAAATCTGTGAGATTATTCTCACAAGTATGGGGCCAATAATATTTTGCATTAGAAGGGAGAAAAAGGAAATATTCAAGTCATATAATTTGTTCTTAAATGAGCAAAAAAAGTTAACTAATACAATACCTCCTCTCTTCATACTCTTCATCCACATCTACAAGCCTAGCCCAAGTTTGGACTTAAAGAGATATACGATCGATTTGTTTGGCAAATGTGGAATGTGATATGCCTTTGAAAAAGGCACGTTGAAGTTAGATGGATCAAACACCTTAACTAGAAACATAGAGGTCGAAGGTTAAGTATGGTTATTGATTATAGTATAGTGCTTTGCTAGGTGGAACATTCAAGCTTGGTTTTAAGCATGATGAAGTATAGGCACTTAATAATGGTAGTTTCCAGTTTGGCTTAGCTAGCCAAGTCTAATAAGTGAGGCTGGGAAATTTTGGTTCTTTCAGTCACGAGGACTGAGGCACAAATCACCAAGTCTAGGATAAGGATATAATCATTTATAAATGGGCTATGATTTTATCTATGTTGATTCACTAAGGAGTTATTCAATTAAGATAAAAATAAAATTAAAAAAAACATGTCTTTATAGGTTTAAGAAACATACTAATCTAGCATATTAGATATTTTTCCTTACTTGGCTAATGTTATGGGTTGAGTTGTTTGGAGCTCTATCCTTCAAAGAGGGAATCCCAATTATATTGAAAATCGGGTTTGGGTTATATGTGGGAGTGTCAAGCTAACATATTCACCCTTGTTGCTTCATTCCAATCTTCGAGGTGGCACGCACATGAGTTGGTGCCTATGGTTGGGAGGAAAAATGATCCTATGGAGATATTTTCTTAAGTGCTATAACAACTAAGCACTTTTATCTTAAATATTTAAGTTACAAGAATTAATTATTGTATTTTTTGTTGGAGTAAATGTTATGAGCATAAATTGGTGAATGATTATGTTCAAGATATATATTTTGGGTTTTCTAGGAATTATGTGTAGATTTCTAAGGTTGCATCATCCATCAACTCATACTATATAGTCCATAATTTAGCCTCTATTATGTAAATTAAGAGGAAACCATAGCAAATGTATGGAATTAGCATTATGATGATCAACAAGATGACATAACAAGAAGAAATTATATATATATATATATAAGACTTTTATAAGTATTTTGATATTTTCTTCTATGTAACAAGCTAATAATTTGAGAACTGTGTGTTTGAATGATTAATTGTGTAATTGGATCCAAATCATTGTGTAAATCATGCATGTTATTAAATATTTGTCGTAGTGATTTGGGGAAATTGTTGTCTGCATGTATGTTTATTTCCATTGTAATATTTAATTGATATATGTGTGTGTGTGTAAAAATTAGTCAAGGGATTCCTAAGGATTAAATGGAATCACAACCAAGAGACCTAATTAGAGGAGAAGACAAAAATTTAATAATGTGCCATGAAAACCAAGGTAGGCAGGTCTAAGTGTAGTGAAACAATGTTTGTACACAAGACAAATTGATTAAAACAAATGATTATAAATGGGCTATGATTTTACTTATGCTGATTCACTAAGGAGTTATTCAATGAAGATAAAAATAAAAATAACATGTCTTTATAGGTTTAAGAAACATACTAATCTATCATATTAGATATTTTTCCTTACTTGGCTAGTGTTATGGGTTGAGTTGTTTTGATCTCTATCCTTCAAAGAGGGAATCCCAATTATATTGAAAATCGGGTTTGGATTATGTGGGAGTGCTAAAGCTAACATATTCACCTTGTTGCTTCATTCCCATTTTGGAGGTACCTATGGTTGGGAGGAAAAATGACCCTATGGAGATATCTCCTTAAGTGTTATAACAACTAGAAGTATTTTATCCTAAATATTTAAGTTACAATAATTAATTATTGTATTTTTTGTTTGAGTAAATGTTATGAGCATAAATTGGTGAATGATTATGTTCAAGATATATATTCTGGGTTTTCTAGGAATTATGTGTATATTTCTAAGGTTGCGTCATCCATCAACTCATGCTAGAAAGTCCATAATTTAGCCTCTATTATGTAAATTAAGAGGAAACCATGCCAAAAATATGGAATTAACATTATGAGTATAAAAAATATGACATAACTAGGAGAAATTCTAATTATATATACATGTAGAAGACTTTAATAAGTGTATATTGATATTTTATTTTATGTAACAAGCTAATAATTTGAGAATTGAGTGTTTGAATGATTAAATGTATAATTGGATCAAAATCATTGTGTAAAACATGCATGTTGTTAAATATTTGTCGAAGTGATTTGTGGAAATTGTTGTGCATGTATGTTTATTTCCATTGTTATATTGAATTGATATATGTATGTGTGTGTAAAAATTAGTCAAGAAATTGCTAAGGATTAAATGGAGCCACAACTAAGAAACCTAATTAGAGGAAAAGACAGAATTTTAATAGTGTTCCATGACAACCAAGATAGGCAGGTCTAAGTATAGTCAAACAATATTTACACAAGACAAATTGATCATTACAAAGAATAACATAGGATAGTTTGTTTTGGTGCTCTTGTTAGGGACCTAACCTACCTAACCCCTCAAGTGGGCAAAATAATATATTTCCATGTAATAAAGGTTAATATTAATAAGGCCTAGAAATAAGGAGGAATAAGTCAAATGTAAGAAGACCTAATAGAAGCTTCTGCTTCTAGAAGGATCTTCCTCTATATTGTTCTTTTGGATAGCTAGATTTAGTATAAATAGAAATAGAGGATATTAGAAATTTTTTCTTGGATATTATTGTAATAGAGCTCTGCTGTACTGGAGGTTGCCCCCTCAAAGAGGCAAGTGAACATTTCTCTCAGTAATCAAAGTGCTCTTTCTGGTGTTATTCTGGTATTATTGTGGTATCATTCTAGTTATATCATTGTTTCTCTGCCATTTCTAGCTAATTATTTTTGTTTTGCATACTAATTTATATCTGGAATACTACAAGTGGCATCAAAGCCCCTTCCTTGGCAGAAAATTGTGGGTTAAATTTTTTCAGGGTAGAGACATATTTCGACGTCTTTAAGCTGCATAGATTTGTCGTTACGTGCATAAACCCGCGGTCAAGGATTCATACACGCAGGAAATACAAGTGGTACTTAAGAGCACATTTGTTGGCCACCCTTGTAACCCTTGTTGGTACCCCTTTGAGTGGTATCGCATCAGAAAACACCTGTATACGAATCAACCTAGATCTCCTGAAGCCCTCCATAGATAAACCGATCGGTCGCCTGACAATTATAGTGACACCGAGAAAAACACTTGGGAAGATACTCTCTAGTACCTGGGTAGTCGGGTAGTACAACTAAGGGCATGGTCTAGCCTCCTTAGTTGGTTCCTTGAGATATTGGGTCGAGTACTACTGTTGGACCCCGCACTTATATCAAAGAGCTATAGCACATGGAAAACCTTTTTCTGTAGAACCCTTGAATATCCTAACCCTTGGGAAGGAAACATAAATAGAACCAACAAGATCTATTGTCGTGCTACAGTGTCTTCTACATTCTGGTTGTGAAATTACTACACATTTCTTCCTGTTAAGCATTTGGGCATTCTGTCACTGTAGTATTCTTCAGGCTAGAGTATAACTCCACGGGAGTAAAAAAATAAAAAAATGAGTATAGTGGTCTCGTCGGCGCACTTATTTGGGACCTATTCCATTGGATTCCCCTTTTATCCTTGATCAAAGTCATACCCTTCATTTTTAATCCTTTTTGTTTCAGTGGACCTGACCCCTTCCCAATTTCCCTATTTTGTCGCCTATTCCATTATATTTCCCTTCACGCACTGATTGTTGTTGTACCTATCACTTCTAAGTCCTTTTTTGTGGTCCCACCCACCCATGTTTTTTCCTTACCCACACTTCCCCTCTCCAAATGTCCACCACTCGCAACCAAGAAATCCGATCTTCATCAATCAAGCCCATGTCTCCATTGAACATATCACATCTCATATGGATTCTACCCATTCTCACATTGAAAAATTAGAGCAAAAATTTAACATGGAAGCCAACCTCACAACCCAATTTACCTCCCTCTAGTCTGTTGTCAATCAATTGTTGAACTTCCCTACGAGTCCTTCCTCATCAGACCAACCCAATGTTGTTGATTCCTCTCAAGCTCTGCATTTTCAATACAACTCCTTTCATCGTGAACCCTGTCTTCCCTACGTAGAGGTAAATAAATTTGATGGCTTTGATCCTACGGGTTGGGTCACTCAAATGGAGCATTATTTTTCTCTGCATGGTATTACTAACGAGTTGGACAAACTTCTTTATGTTGTCCTCTATCTAGATCCTGAACTCTGGAAATGGTGGCAATGGAGAAAAAATTCACTCCAGGGGTATATTGTATGGACCCATTTTGTTGATGAGCTTTATGCCCACTTTGATACTGATACCCACTATCTCGTTCATTTGACCAAGTTGAAAAAGTCATGCATAATGGAAGACTTCATCACTTCTTTTGAGCATTTGGCCTTTTGAACAGAGGGCATGTCAAATGCGCTCTTCCGTCAATGCTTTATCAGTGGTCTCAAGGATGAAATCTAATCCCAGGTTCTCATGGCCCTCCCTCCAACTTGGTTGGAAGCTACTCAACGTGCTAAAGAGGCCCAACAAGTTGTTTTTTCCCAGAAATAAAAACCCCCTTTTGTTCCTCTCCCTCGACCCACTAATCCTAACCCCCATGTCACTCCCCTTAAGGTCCAGAAACTAACTAGGGTTGAAATGGATGAACGCCAACTGAAGGGTCTTTTCTATAATTGTGATGAAAAATATTTTCTGGGGCACAAGTGTAAGGAAAAAAATCTATTTATGGTCATTTATGAAGATGTTCCTAAAGAGGATGTGACAGTGCCCCTTATTGAAGAACCCTCCCTTCTCGATGCCACCCATGAACCTGTTGACCCACCTGAATTTGACCCACTTATTTTCTTGCATTCCCTCACTGGCATCTCAACCCCCAAAATGCTCAAGCTCATTGGCTACATTAAGCATGGGAAGGTCATCATCCTTGTTGATAATGGTAGCACCCACAATTTTATTCATCATTGCATTTCCAAAGAAACCAATTGGTATATTCATGTTGTCAATAATTTTCAAATCATGATAGCCAATGGTGGGTCCATGAAATGTGGTGGGTGTTGTGAAAATGTTTGTCTTCAAATTGGACATTACCAACTGAAATCTCATATTTTTTCCATTGATATGGGAGGTTGTGACATTGTGTTAGGTGTTGAATGGTTACGTACTTTGGGTCCCATTCTTATGGATTTTAAGGAATTAACCATGCAATTCCAACAGGAAGGAAAAAGGTACCAATTCCAAGGTCTCACAGTTGGTTCTCATGAGATCATTAGTTCCCATCGTATGGAAAATATCCTCAAGAAAGGAAACTCCAATATCATTGCTCAAATCAATTATATTCAAGCCATTGAGACACCCTCTGTGCATCCTGACCTCCAAGCTATCATTTCCACACATCAAGTTGTCTTTTCCACCCCTAAGGGACTTCCTCTTTCCTGTGGTGTTCATGATCATTCTAATCCCCTTGTTCCTGGTAGTCTTCCTCTCAATGTTCTCCCTTATCGTCATCCCTTTGCCCAAAAGAATGAAATTGAGAAAATAGTGCAGGAATTGCTCCAAGCGGGTGTTATCCACCCAAGTACCATCCTTTATTCTTCCCATGTGGTCATGGTACTTAATAAAGAAGGTACTTGGTGCATGTGTCCTGACTTTTGTGCCCTTAATAAGCTCACCATCAAGGACACGTTCTCCGTTCCTGTCATTGATGATCTCTTGGATGAGCTGATGGGTTCTCAGTACTTCACTAAACTTGATCTGCGTTCTTTCTACCACCAGATACGTATGCAATAAGCTAACATACCCAAGACTGTCTTTCGAACTCACGAGGGTCACTATGAGTTTTTGGTCATGCCCTTTGGCCTGTGTGATGCCCCCTCCACCTTCAAAAGCCTCATGAATCATGTCTTCCATCCTTTTCTCCATCATTTTGTCTTAGTTTTCTTTGATGATATTCTCATCTATAGTAAAACTTGGTAATCTCATATTCCCCATGTGGATCAGATTCTCCATCTACTCTC
Source organism: Picea engelmannii (assembly GCA_009831015.1). NCBI lineage: Eukaryota > Viridiplantae > Streptophyta > Pinopsida > Pinales > Pinaceae > Picea > Picea engelmannii. The sequence continues at coordinate 140,356 of ML788741.1, forward strand.
ACAACACCAAATTTTCCTCAAATTTGCCTTTGGATCCTTAGAAGTAGAGTACTTGAGTCATATTGTTGGAAAGGATGGTGTTTAGGTGGATCCTAAAAAGATTGAAGCAATGCAGGATTGGACTCGCCCCAAGACTCTCAAAAGCTTGTGTGGTTTTTTGGGTTTAACCGGCTATTATCGCAAGTTTGTTCAAAATTATGGGAAGATTGTGGCCCCTCTCACTGCTCTCCTTAAAAATAATTCTTTGACTTGGAATCTCGTAGAGGGTCAAGATTTTCATGCTTTGAAGTCAACTAGGTGTAGTACTCTGGTCTTGGCCCTTCCTGATTTCACAAAAACCTTTGTCCTCGAATGTGATGCCTCAAGCATAGGAATTGGAGTTGTCCTTATGCAAGAAGGAAGGCACTTGGCCTTTACTAGCAAGCAATTGTCCGAACGCCATTTGGGCCAATCAATATATGAAAAGGAAATGTTGGTTATTCTGCATGCAGTGGATCTCTGGCGCCCTTATCTCCTGGGGAAACGCTTCCAAATTAAGACAGATTATCAAAGCCTCAAGTATTTTCTGGATCAATGGCCTTCCTCCCCAGAGAAACAAAAATGGGTAACTAATCTCTTTCGTTATGATTATGAGATCATTTACAAGAAAGGAAAAGAAAATGTCGTTGTTGATGCTCTTTCTCGAAAATATGAAGATAAAGGGTCCCTTTTTTCCCTCTCCTTCATTATACCAGATTGGCTCCAAGCTGTATGCTAAGAATGGCTACATGATCCTAAAATATCGCATATGATCCAACAATTGAAATCCAACTCTCCAGTTTCCCCAGGGTACTCTTGGCAGAATGATGAACTTCACTACATAGGTCGTTTGTATTTAAGAAAACTGTCACAACTTAAATCAATGGTGCTTTCTGAGCTTCATATTACTCCCACAGTCGGGCATTCAAGGTTTACCAAAACCTATGAACAGGTCAAACGTTATTTTTTCTGGGATGGTCTGAAAAAGGGGGTTTGCACTTTTGTAGCAGAATGTGATGTTTGTCAATGCAACAAAGGCGAAACCATCAAACCTCCTGGAACACTTCAACCACTTCCAATTCCACCCTCTATTTGGAGGAACATCTCTATGGATTTTATCGTGGGATTACCTAAATCAGGAAATAAGTCCATCATCATGGTGATTGTGGATCGTCTTTCCAAGTATGCTCATTTATGTGCTCCTCAACACCCATTTACCGCATCAATTGTGGTTCAAATTTTCATGGATCATATCTTCAAGCTTCATGGCATGCCTCATTCTATTGTTTGTGATCAAGATCCAACTTTCACCAACAATTTTTGGCAAGAAATGTTCAAACTCTAGGGAACCCAATTGCATCTCAGCACCTCCTATCATCCCCAGACTGATGGTCAAACCAAATTCGTCAATAAGTGTTTGGAGACTTATTTGAGGTGTTTTGCCTCTGAAAGTAAAAATCAATGGGCTCAATGGTTACCATTAGTTGAATGGTGGTACAACACTTCTTACCATACAACTACTCACATGACTCCTTTTGAAGCAGTATATGTTCAAAATCCACCTTCAGTACTCTCCTACATTTCAGGAGTATCGAAGGTCCAAGCAGTTGACCAAACATTTACAATTCACGAGGTTATTCTCCGTACCCTCAAAGAGAATTTGGTCATGGATCAGAATCGGATGAAGCGACAAGCCGATCAAGGTCACTCAAAATGATAATTTGCTGAAGGAGACAAGGTATTTCTTCAGCTGCAACCTTATAAGAAAACTTCACTCAAGGTCGAACATTGTCAGAAACTAGCATGCAAATTTTATGGTCCTTATACATTTCTCAAGCGCATTGGACAGGTGGCCTATCAGTTAGCTTTACCCAATCATTCTAAGCTTCATCTTGTTTTTCATGTCTCTTTCTTAAAAAATGTGATTAGAACTAAGTGTCAAACTCAAACCAACCTTCCCGAGTTGTATGAAGAAAGATCCATCTTGTTGCAACCACAAGTAGTTTTGGACCAGCGAGAGCATTGTCTTCATCAGCGTACCATCAAGGAAATGTTAGTTTAGTGGAAAGATACAACTCCAGTAGATTCCACCCGGGAGCCCGCTAACATTCTACAACAATTTCCTCATCTCAAGCCTTGAGGAAAAGGTTGATTCTAAGGGGGAGGGCATGCTAGGGAGCTAACCTACCTAACCCCTCAAGTGGGTAGAATAATATATTTCCATGTAATAAATGTCAATATTAATAAGGCCTAGCAATAAGGAGGAATAAGTCAAATGTAAGAAGACCTAATAGAATCTTTTGCTTCTAGAAGGATATTCCTCTATATTGTTCTTTTGGATAGATAGATTTAGTATAAATAGGAATAGAGGGTATGAGAAGTTTTGTCTTGGATATTATTGTAATAGATATCTGCTCTGCTGGAGGTTTCCCCCTCGAAGAGGAAAGTGAACATTTCTCTCAGTAATCAAAGTATTCTTTCTAGTGTTATTATGGTATTATTCTGGTATTATTGTGGTATCGTTATGGTTATATCATTGTTTCTCTACCATTTCTAGCTAATTATTTGTGTTCTACATACTGATTTGTATCTGGAATACTATAGCTCTTGGAATATTGTGTACATATTTTCAGTAATTCAAATCCTCTTGGACTTTGCATGGACATAGAAGAGCATTCATTAGTTTAGGAAGGAGTAAAGAGAAGCTTCTAGAACCACAAAGGCATGCACTTCAATATTTATCATATAAGATAATAACTTGAAAATATTTCAAGGTCTTTAGGATTGTCCAAATTTCTTATGGGTGAAAAATTTTTCTCAGTGTTTTTCTAGTCTTATCCAATTGAATACTTTTTATATTTTTTCTTTATCATGTTAAATGAATTTTAAAGAAATAGTTCTAGGAGTGTTTTCTAATATAGTTCCAAGAGTGTTTTCAATTGAACAAAGACCATGTGGCACTTTGTGCGAATGGCACAATGTCCATATAAATGCATTAAATATAGATGGAGTTTGTGCAAAGTCCATGTTATGGACTCTGCACAGAGTCAACAATCGTCCTCCAATATCTCGCAGAAAAATATCATTTGCATCGATGTTAAAACTTGGTTTGGTTTGATTCTATCTTGGTAATATGTCCATGTATATGAATCTAAATATGGAAAGAGTCAAAACAAAACCAAGGAAACAATGATTGTAGCAACCATGAATGTCATTTCAAGACAACGTTTCAATTTATAAAGTCCTCGAATAAGATTAAAATCCTAGGTTAAATCTCATCCATGCCTTTTCCAGTAGAAATAATGAAAGTCCTTACATTTCAAAGGTATTGTTTTATAAGTAAACTCAAGGTTCTTTTGATTTCTTTGTTCTCTTTTTGGGTAGCGTATTTTCCTCTTTCCACTCTATGAACTTTGTCCAAGAACCTTTGACTTGGAGTATTGGTGCACTATTTGATCTCTCTATTGGAACAAAGGGATTTGCAATGTATTTGTGTAGCTTAATGATTAGATTACTTTAAAGTGGTAAGAAGTCCCTAATTTTCATTGACTTATTTTTCATTATAGGGAGTTGAAGGATATTAGAAGGGTGTTATGAAATCATGAAGAGTCCATTCAGGGAAACAAAAAAACAATGTTTTCATCTCCAACCAAAATTCATGAAAATGAACAATAGACAACCACTCAATTTGTAACAATTATTACCACTCTTGTATAATGTAAGAGGAAAACAGTCATTGTAGAGGTTGAATGTAATATTATTTGGAATCTGGTTATTAATATGAGCAAGGGAGACCAATTCAAGGCCTTGAATTAGGCGTAGTTTGTAAATTATTTAACTATGAGGGATCATAGGAAGATGTGACTATGCATCAACTTGTAGACAACATGGAAATAAAAAAACCAAAGTTGAACACAGTCAAACCAACAATGGAATATGTGGACAATCGATATACATTTTGCTAAGTTCCTGTTATACTAGGTTTATCTTGTAAAATCTATACCACTCAAAAGTGTTGGGGAATTTTTCCTTTTGGATATAATTAGGTTTGTTATATGCTAGTACATAGTCTATTAGTTAGTTATCATGTCACTTTTGAAACAAACCTTGATGTGTGTGCTTTATAGCTTTCATGTAGTCTGTTTTATCGATATTAAATATCTTAGTTACAATTAACAAAATTAAAATTGTTGTTAGTAAAGTCTGTGTGTAGACATTCTGTTATGCATCACCACATGAACAACTTTAATATTTGCATTCTATTTATATACTTGAATTAAAGGTCAACAAAAACTAAACCACAAAGTAGTTCATTCCAAATTTACATTTTACAAATAAAATAAATCTAGTGATTTAGCTATTATTATACTAAAATAATAGGCCATCCATAACTCAAACACAACATATACACAACATAAGTAGAAAATTAACAAGAAATTTTGACACTAACTTTAGATAAATTTCAAAAACTTAATTACATTAACTAATAAAATACTAACTACTTAAATAAGAGTCTAAACGTACATGTTTGACAATTACAAAAAGTTCAATATATAAATTGAAACTAAAAATAATTTTTTTAAGGATGGAAGGTATTGTACAACACTAGACACTATGTGCAAATGGACAGAGTGTCATATGGACTCTGTGCGAATGGACAGAGTCCAAATGGACTCTGTGCAGATTCAAACCAAAATAAATAACTATAACTTATATAAAATAAAAAACTAAGTTACAAAGGACTCTGCCCATTTGCACAGGGTGCCAATGGGCAGAGTCCTCATGGACTCTGTGTAGAGTCAAACCAACATAAAAATCTATAAATAATTAAAAATAAATAAAAATAAAAAAACAGGTTACAAACATAAACAAGACTTACCTGACCCTGACGCCTATGCCCAGATTTGCCAACAACACCAACATTCACAAACCTCTAGTGTTCACCAACCACCAGCAATATCGAACAACACAAACCACCAGTGTTCACAACCGACACATGTAAAGTAAACATGTACATATTTCAATTATAAAAAAGTTCATTCTATTTTAATTATATCTATGCACTCCATTCATACAAAGTCAATATGGCACTTTGTGTGAATGGACAGAGTCCATGGACTCTGTCCATTAACACAGAGTGTCATGGACTCTGCCCATTCACATTGGCACTTTGTGCAGACGGGCATATGGCACTTTGTGCGAACGGGCAAAGTCCCTAAATTTTAATTTTTTATATTTTTTTTAATTATGTAGGACTGTGCAGAGTCCAATTTATGAATTCCATATGAACTCTTCCCATTCGCACAGAGTTCCATATGGACTCTGCATAGTCCTACATAATTACCAAAAAATAAAAAAAATAAAAAATAAAAAATTAAATACCCGGAAATGAAACTGCCACTCGGCAACAACAAACAACCAATGCCAATGCCAACAACCAACAACCAATAGCACCAACACCAGCGCCAACAATCACCCGACAACAACCAACATCCACTCGGAAACAACCACTTGACAACAGTCAACAACCAACGACCACTTGGAAACCGCCACTCGGCAACACCGAACAACCAATGCCAACAAGCGACAACCAATGCCAACAACACCAACCCGCTAGAGTTCAACAAGCCGCCAGAGTTCACTTTCACTTTGTGTATAGTAGCAGGGGTGTGAATGTTTGATTATATATAAATTAGGTTTTCGAAAACCTTTTCACTTCAACTCTGTGTTGCTGGAGAAAAAAATTGGTTGTTGGTTTTTATTCCACTAAAGTCGAGGATGACATTCGTGCGTCGTTCGATTTGATGTTCAATTTTTCGTCCAAAAACCTGTTCAATCGAAAGATGCACCTTTTCAGTTGAAAAAATGAAAACTTCGGCTGAAAAATTGTTTCTAACATTTTTTCCACCTCCATTCTCATGAATTTGTTACCCACCTTCATAATTTTACCCTAGGATACCTTCATGATTACTTGGTTGCCTCATATTTAGGTGAATACCTCTATCTATATATATATATTTTACACTGTTTTTCTATAAGCTACAAAATTCAATTATTGACGAAACTACATACATAAATAGAGTCAGCTATGTAGATTCTAAATATATAGTTTTTTTTTTAATTAATATTGTTTACGATTTTTAATATATTTTTGTCTTCGCATATATCAAAATCCTAGAATACATACCTCTTTTATTTATGTTATAATTTTGTCTCGGTTTAACCATTTCTAAAATGAGTTATATGTCGCATTAGAAGACATTGATATCTACTATCTATAAAAAAAATAAAAAAATTGATCATGTTAATACCCTCTTAGCCTGCACGAACAAAATGCATTGTAATTTCAAGGATATATTGACTTTCATAATCTAAATATATATAGCTTGCACTCACCCATAAATTAACATTACATTACAACATTTCCCGTATACTAAAGTGTAAAATACTTTACTACTCTTCATGCTCAATTACTCTCAATAAATGAGTATAGAAAATCAAAAAGTTTTTAAAATAGTTAATAAAAAAAAAGTTTTTAGTATAGTTGTATAATGTGATTAATACTTTTCTTAACAACAAAATAATTAAAGATTTTGTATCATAAGTAAATGATCTACATTGACAATATAATCATATAAGTATGAAAAGTTAATAGATTTTAAAAGTAATTAAAAAAGAAAGGATTTTAAGTTTGGGGATGATTTTGATGGTATTAGTATAGGAAACTTGTACATATTGAGGTCCATTTCCGATCAACTTATACACATTGAGTTCCATTTCAAAATTCATTGTTCATGTATGTGAGTTGTAAAAAAAAAATTAATTATATAGTATGATAAATATAAAAACTTGCATATCCTAACTAAATGATACACATTTAGCATTATGAAGCCATATGAACATAAAGTTAATAAAATTTTAAGTTTTTATAATATTTAATAGAAGGGTTTTAATTTTATTTATATAATGTGGTTAAACTTTTTTTAATAAAAATGATTTTATATTATAAATAGATGACCTCATTAATGTTATGAGTGCTTTACATAGGGGTAGTTGATTATTAGTGTTTGTCGAAGGCAGAGACTATAGCTTTCGCTAAGTGGCATTATTTGGTCTGCTTTGAAGCCAAGACCCAATTTTATGCATTCTTTCCCTATTTAAGATGGAATTCTGTATTATTTTCGAAAACAAATTCCTTTTAATATTTATAAGATTTTCGCATTCTAATTTTTTATTGTTTTATAGCAACTTGACGTGACTATATTTCTCTGTTGTATGGGTTTTATTTTCTCAATTGTCAGAATCAGTAAATGATTTAAAATATCAATTTTTTTTAGTGGTTAATATTTTTTAGTGGTTAATCTATGTCATTGAAGTTGCTCTGACAACGTTGCAGTTGAAGTTGTGGCAGTGGAGGACCTGACCTTATCTCGACTGCTCACCGCCTTGCCCCCTGCTCACCACCTTGCCACCTGTTGCCTCACTGCTTCCCATTGCCATGCACAATGTTAAATATCAAAGTTAATACAGTTAGAAATATCTAATTTATTACATTTTCTAACTGTGATGCTATGTATAAAGTAATTCATACCTCTAGATGACATGCCTTTGCCTTTGATGATCTACTTTTGGGTTCTGAAAATTTTGTTTTGTTGAAGGAAAAATAGAAGTCTAGCACCAGACTTGATCTCAGATTGGAACATCTCATATGCTGTTCCATCTTTTCATGTCCAAAATCTATCAGGGAAAGCTTCAATTAATTTCAAGCTAGTGCAGATCCATGAAAAAAACATTCATGGTGAATGAAAGCGTTTGCAGAAAAACACATACAACGTGACAACATTCATTGAATCTATAGCTTGTATGATAAAAGCCAATTATTTATGTTTATTCGTCATTGTATTTGAAGCACCAACAAGAGTGTTGGGATGAGATGGCCCAACATAGATTATAATTACTTACAGGCCATAGGTTGTTAATCCTACAGTTAAACTTCTACATATTTCAATTTGATGAGGTTGTGGCATGCGTAGGCATGGATCACATTCGCATTAGAAGGTAAAATTTTCATTTATTTTATTTAGCATCTAAATGTTTTTTGTGAAAACATCTTGGTGGATGTAATGACATATTTTGGTAGTGAAGCGTATATTAAAATTTAGTCTCCACCTTGCTTTTCCCCTTATTTATCTGTGAATATTTCAAACAAACTGTTGAAATGTTCATCTTTACATGTTATTTGTATATTGTCCATTGATCGATCCCTCGTAGTTGCAGACTGTAGATGAATGAAATTACACAAATGAATGAAATTGCACTTGTTTTTCTATTAATTACAAAACAATTGAACTCACTAGTGGAAAACTAGCGATAGAAAACAATGAGGTTTTCTCGCTCATCATACAGTAAGCTGGTGCAACTGCCTAGAAAAGAAGGGGATGCAAGTAGCTAGAAAAGTAGGAGATGAACTAAAAATATTGGTCTGGTCTAAAGAGAAGACAGGAAAAAACATAGTTAAATTTAAGGTTAGGTTATCACTTACTAACTGTGTTGTTGGTGATGGTGAGAGTCAGCTCCCCTCGTGCCTATTTTGCTTGGACTTGGATTTTCTTGTGTTGACGGGTTTGATTTTCTTGTGTTTTTGGGTTTGAGTTTCTATGCCTAGCTGAAGCCGAGCACACTCTACTATCCTGGCCTTCATTTCTTTTTGTATCTCTATTTCTGACGTCCTTGCCATTATCAACTACGATTCTTGACGAAAGGTCATGGCTGGCAGGTCCTGGAATACCTGGCTTCTTTGTCATCTCCCTATAAGCTCTCTCTCGACTCTCTCTCAATGTTTTGTACATGCATGGGCAGATTCTAGGGATGAAAGGAAGCAACCAAAGCCATGGAAGAGTTATCCTCGTTTCTCGCAATGCTCGATGTCTGATATTGGCAAGTTGGGTATTTTTTAGCAAGCTCTGTGTACTGTTAATGAAAATCAAACTCGTTGGAAATTTTATTACTCCAATTATCAACTATCAATAGACTAATCCAAATACATTGTCCACCCAGACTCAGAGATCTCATTTCTCATTTTGTTCGCAGATTTACTTGGCAAATAGTGGCAGGGATGCGGTGGTGTGGCAGGGATTCGGTGGTGTTATCAACTTGGCTCATAAATTCCCAAGTAACAGCTTGGGTACCTGATATCTTCCTAACTCATGCATTAAATTAGAAATGCACTTATGTCGGATAAAACATTAATAAAAACTCCCACAAGTAGTCTCTTGAACCAACACCATTTGAGGACGTTGGTTCATGCAAGTGATAACAACCTATCAAAGTTTAAGGATAACGTGTCCTTTGGTGAAGACAACGTGTTGTTATTCTTGGAAGTGAGAGAAAATGTCATAATCAAGAATAATCACATGCACTCAGTATAAGCTGTAATAGTAATGTAGGCCTTTCTTTTTGGTCATTTCTTATTTGTTTTATTGATATGCTTGTGTACATGATATTGTATGGTCAATTTAGTCCATTGATTAATATACATTCGATATATTTTAACCCTTACAAAAAACCCATGAATTCACACATCGAGATCTCCACCATCTATGGTGAACAACACTTGCAACAACACATCTCTTTCATGAATGATGAGAGAACCAATTCTCTCCCCCTGATTTGGAATTCATGAGAGTAGAGAGACACAAAATACACACACAAAAATAGTTTGTATTACACATAAATACATCACACTTAAATAAGTGTTGTGAGATCCAACTTATTCCACTCTTGGAGGGAGAGGTTGAGAGAATCTCTCAACATCCTCCAACAAACCCAATCCAATCCCTAAACTCAAGTAGTGGCATTAATTAGGCATTATCTCTAAAACCCCCCGTTAATGCCTACATTACAAAACTTCACAAATTACATAATGGAAGAGATTACAACACTTTGTCTGGCATGATCCTCATCAACGCATACACCCACTCTCACGCCTCTGGATTGCGCTTTTTCTCTTCCTCTTCTTAGATATTTCCTTTCGACTCATTTAAAGCATAAATGTTTTAGATCATCATTCTTGCACTTGCACAATAGACAATATTGACAAACTTGGCTCATCGGGGCTTCCATGAGAAAAGTTGTCAAGTAATGAATCATCCTATGGACATACCTCCATCTGTCAGATATTTCACTTTCGGCTATCCGTCAGTTTGTAGAAAGGCAGTCTGGGTATGGAATGTCTTCAAAAATCAATTATACAAGGTGAATTCCAATCATAAGAACAATTGTTCTTGAAATGGGGGCTGTCGGCTTACATCAAGATACAAGAGTTCCTATTTTACACAAACATTTACATAAAAAACTTTTAACATTAACACACATAAAAAAACTTTAAACACACCACCCCTTTCCTTTTTCTAGAATAGTTTGAGAGATGACTCTCACAGTTCTTCATCACTCTCTGATTCTGATAAGTCATCCAAATTGGCAATGTTTGCATTTTATTTTCCATTCAGAAGGTCCCTATCACGAGTTCTACAATTCCAGGCTATATGTCCAATCTTGTGACAGTAGAAACATTCTGTTGAATCCTTGGTTCTTCTCATCTTACCTTTTGAAAATAGTGCAATTTCATGTTGACCACCTATATCTGAGTCTTCAGAATATGTCCTTTTTTCTTCAGATAATAATGATGGTACCATTCCTTTCAATGATTGTGAGGGTAATTGACTTAATGTGAATACAACATTGTTATATTTAAAAGATAGGCTATTCAATAGAATTGCTTTAACATCTTCTAGATCTACCTCGGTACCTGTGTCAACTAATTTCTTAAAGAGAGACATTAAATCGTTTATACGAGTAGAGAGACGGGTCTCATCATGCATTTTGAGGCTAAAAAGTTGCATCTTTAAAGAAAACTTTTCATTTATTGCCTTTTCCCCAAATAATTTACTTAATTGCTCCCAAATTACTTTAGATTATTTTTCCAAATCAATCAAATGCAATTGTGTGTCTGAAAGAGCCAAACCAATAATAGCTTTATCCTTTTCTTCCTTCCTTTCCCATTCAACCAGAAGTCTGGGATCACTAGGAGCTTTTTCAGTGCCTTTTACTATGATCCACACACCTTTATTCATTAGATGCATTTGAATTTTAACTTTCCATGTATGGAAATTGAAACCATTAAACTTCTCCATAGGTATAGAATCCATTTTACCTCACAAAAGATTTGCCTTACAACAATCTCCTTTCCACGGTTCAGATGTCGATGCACAGGTTTATTGTACAACAATTTCTAATTCGTGTGCTTCTGGACGGCTCCTCCCTTCCATGAATTTCAACAATAACACAGTCCTTCACATTTTTGGATGGCTCCTCCCTTCCACGAATTTCAGCGGCAACACACTCCCACACTCCTTCACATTTCTAGACGACTCCAATTTTTGTCAGCACTGAATGGATGAGTTCTGCAGCAGACCAATATTTTTGAACAGCGGCAATGAATCTCCTATGGGGTTGGCAGCTATCTCTCATGCATAGATTTACCGTCGACCTTGGGCGCCTCACATCCTCTTAATCGGCTCTACGATCCAAACAAATATTGATCGTGTTGTTTCCATAGAAGTGGCTCCTCTCGATCACCGACAATGATATTTGTTGCTCCAGTGTGCAGAAAGACTCCTCCTAGGATGACTCACACACAAGTATACATTGGCGACTTTCATCCTTCCTCACACACATGTATTAACAACGAACATGCAAAAGATCGTTCTTGTGAGGAAATCAAATCAAGTCAGCATTACTCCCGCTCTGATACCAATTTGGAATTCATGAGAGCAGAGAGACACAAAATACACACACAGAAATAGTTTGTATTATATAGAAATACATCACACTTAAATAAGTGTTGTGAGATCCAACTTATTCCACTCTTGGAGGGAGAGGTTGAGAGAATCTTTCAACATCCTCCAACAAACCCAATCCAATCCCTAAACTCTAATAGTGGCATTAATTAGGCATTATCTCTAACACCCTGTTCTTTGTGAGAATCTCATAATCTATTAAACTGGAATGCCATGCTATTGGCATAATCTTATGTCTCTTTTTGAATCCAAGAATGTAATATGTTTCCAATTTTGAAATAACGCCATTAATAATAATTATTATTATATATGTTTGAGCTTTTTCCTTTGAATTAAGCAACTTATATGGCAAGTTGTTATGTTACGGTTAGCAAGTGGATATGTCATTTTGATGTAACATTTCTAACTTGATTTAGTTACTTTTGATTGTTTGATTGTCACGTATTTTACATCAATGATAAAGAGAGAAGATGGAGCTTACAACGACTCACTAAAATCTGGAGTTTATCCATCATGTTGCTTATGTTTTGTATATGAGGTATGTTAACACATTCCTATATAAAAAGGATGCAAATAAATGGTATTTGGTTAAATTTAAAGTTTTATTTAAACTTTGACCCTAAAATTTTGTGAGGTTTAGTATTCAAACTATCATAATTTTGAAAAATAAAAATTTATTATGCACAAAAAGCTTAGCCGAGTGAGTTTAAATCCAATGGGATTTGAAAATATCAAGATCACATTGTTGTTGGTTGTGGATACACAAGTGATTTGAAACCTTGGCAGGTTTGAGGATGGTAGCATTATAAAATTTAAACGTAATAAGTTTTCACTTGGGCTCATATTGGGTTTCACTATTTTTACCACATACCATTTATTATGTTGAGGAATCAGTTCATTGTTTTTATTCAAAGACTTCAGAATTCAAGATACTTAGAATTTTTCAGATTTTATGGAAAAAAATTGTTGGAAACTATCAAAATGAAACGTGGTCTATCCATTGATTTGGTGCATGCTACTTTTATAGGTTTCTCAGTAGGTTGAAATGTTATGTGATTGGTACAACAAGGGGTTTTCCATTAGGATCTGAATTTGAATCTTCTGCATCAATGTGATGGTAATGAAGAATTACATTACTATGTTGCATAAAAATTTCATTAAAACTATATAAACAATATAGGTAAGCAACTCCACTCTGTGCATTGCAATTAGTTTTAGACAGGGACTAGCTTCTTTGCAATTATTTCCCTTGGCCATAAAGATAAGTGATATAGATGAAAGAAGGGAGATATATAATTAACAATATGTTCTAAAACTAAAAATATCTATTCATAAATTACATAGAGGTTAAAGGAATGTACATATAAGTTTGTATGGAGTGAGGTTACTAATCCATTTTATGGATAGACATGGAAAGTTGAAAATCTTATATAATAATCTATTTTTAAGGTCACGG
>ML788741.1:223865-240066 GCA_009831015.1 Picea engelmannii
ATATATATATATATATATATATATATATATATATATATATATATATATATATATATATGATAGGATTTTGACAGGATTTTAATTGAGAGTTTTTCATATTTTAAAGGAGATTTAATAACAATGTAGCTAATTCCAAGTTAAGTTCTGGTGAAGGAATTGGAAAATGCGCGAAACCTTAGCGCTCTGCAACATCTTCTTCGCACTCGCTGCTTGCACTGACACACTTGCTCCGCGCCTGCCATCTGAGTCGCTTTGGTAATGGCACTATGCGACGACTGAGAAGTCCAGATCAGTCTGGAAGAGGGGGGGCAACCCCCCTCGTACAACAATGTTATGGCCAACGACAGGGAGGGAACGCGTGCCAAAAGACCTACCTTCAAACCGTCGATGCATCTACGAGATCAACTTCTCACTCAGGAACAGGGGCTAAGGAAAGAAATGGATGTAGAACCCAACATGGCTCATCCAAAAGCTTCTCGAGGGTGGGAACCAGGCAAGTGTATCCAGCAAACGGACAAACCTCCCCATTATCTCATCAGCTCAACAAGAGTAGGCGAGCACATCCAGTTCATGATGGAGCATGCCCTGATAGGCAAGTTCCTAGGACTATGGCCAACCGAACGTGACCTCATATGATGGATCAAGGATTGGTGGAACCCTAAAGGAGACTACAAAGTTCATCTTAGATCTAAGGGTTTTTTCACAATAATCCTATACAACCTAGAAGACAAGGATAGAATCTTCAACAATGAGTTGTACTTCTATAACTCAGTCGGACTGTTTCTGTGCTTCCAGACAAATAGATTCATCCTAGAAAAGGAGGACTTCACAATGGCGCCAGTATGGATCCATCTGTACTCTTTGCCTCAAGAATTATGGCTGGAAGAAGTACTCATGGGTATCGAGAACACAGTGGGGCGATATGTAAAATCATCGGAAGCCACAAAGTTGATAAAGTACACCTCTTATGCCCATATCTGCGTATACATGGACATCTCAAAAGCCATACCTGGATTAATCACCCTTGAGTATCAGGACGAGGAATGGAATCAAATAATCGATTATGAGCACATCCCCTTTCGCTACAGAAAATGTCATGAGCATGGCCACCGCTTTAGATACTTCCCCTTGAACACTCAAAGTGCCAAAGCTGGTGAAAACAAGCAAAAGGATGGATTCACCACCGTCACAGGCCAGAGAAAAAACCCACCACAGATGTAGACCCAGGGTGCGGCCCCAAAAATTCCAACCAAAAACTCCTATGATGTACTGACTTAGCTGCCAGAAGAAGAAGAGATCCAAAACCCTCACCAAGCAAAAACTCAAGAGAGAGGGAAAATCCCCACTGAAACCCCATCAACTCAAACCAAAGAGACAATCCCAGCTGATCAAATGGGAACAGATGGGGACATCACAATGCAGTTGCATGAAAAATATCTAGCGGATATCGACCTGGAAAAACTGGAGGAAGATCTCAACCAAAAATATCTGCAAAATATCCCTGTGGACCAACTTCGTAAAGTCCACAAAGTCTTCACAAACTCCACAGTAGGATCTACGACAAGACTAGGCATAGCCACAGATCCAAGCACAAAATCAAAGCATGCACTAAGGGAAAACAAAAGAAGGGGGCGTAAATCAACCCAACAGCTTATCAAAGAAGCAGGAAACCTAATGCTTAACTCAGGACAGATCCAAAGGCTTTCGGAGGGATACCTCTACCCCCCCCCCCCCCCCCACACTCATCATGATGAAGATAATTACATGGAACATCCGAGGACTCAACGACAGATCCAAACAAAGGATCCTACAAGACTGCATCAAAGCATAAAACCCAGATGTTCTATTATTACAAGAGACAACATGTGCTGGAATAGAGGTTGAAACCATCTTCCACAGAAGTTGGAGAGGCTGTTATTTCTTCCATTCAGACTCCTTGGGGGATTCCGGAGGCTTAGCCATTCTATGGAACCCTAATACTGTCACGATGAAACAACCCTTCTCCATGATAGGCACACTCACGGCCTACTTCACAGTAACAGGATCGACCAAGGAAGGAGTCATCACAAATGTTTATGGACCACAGAGCGCACAAGACAAGGAAAGATTCATACAAAAAATACAACACATCAGATCACTTCTAAATATGCTCAACTGGGTCCTGGGAGGTGACTTCAACATGATCCTAATCCTTGAGGAGAAAACTAGAGGAACCAAAAGGCTAGAGCAAGACAATGGTAAGTTCAAATCCCCCATAGACTAGTTGAATTTGGTGGATATTGAAACCCGAAATGGCATATTCACCTGGTCTAATCGACGTTCTGGCCACCAGCAAGTGGCTTGTTGTTTAGACCACTTCCTGGTTGTAGAGACTTTGCTAGAGGAGGACCCTGCAATGGAAGCCAACATACTACCAAAATTGGGCTCGGATCATTAGCCCATTGTTTTTTGTCTGGATCTGGGCAACATCCCCAAACCCAAGCCCTTCTGCTTTAAAATATTTTGGCTCTCTCACTCGGACTTCCATCATCTTGCACAAACCTGGTGGGCCTAGGCTGAAATCGAACATGGAACTCACATGTACAGATTCCAACAACGCCTCAAAAACTTCAAGCAACAACTGAAGATCTGGAACAAATTCACCTTTGGAAATATTTTCCAACGAATGCAGGAAATTCATTACTAGTTGGAAGACCTGCAACAAACTTTCATCTCAGGAATCAGAACCCTAGATATAATGAAATAAGAAGAGGAACTTCAAGCATAACTAGAAGAGCGGAAAAAACAAGAAGAAATTCTATGGCGTCAAAAATCCAGAGTTCAATGGCTTAGAGAGGGCGAGCGAAACACAAAATTCTTCCACCGAGCAATGGTGCACCGCAGATACATCAATCGAATAACCCAACAGGAGGATTCTCAAGGTAACCCTATAAGGGAACATGCCCAAATAGTTGAGGAGCTCAACACCTACTATAAAGACCTTCTCACTGAAACCAAAGAGAACAAGGAGGAAGCAATTCAGAAAATAACAAGTCACATACCCTCGCTGGTCACCCTAGAACATAATGAAGTGCTAATGCGCCCTATCACCCAATAATAAGTGGATCATGTCGTAAAGGAAATTCCCTAAGGGAAAGCACCTGGACCGGATGGCTTCACCACAAACTTCTTCCATCACTGTTGGGACCTGATCAAGGAAGAGGTTTGGCAGGTTGTTGAAGAATCCATATCGTCAGGCTAGGTACTCTCTGCACTTAATGCAACCTTTCTCACACTCATCCCTAAGGAGGAGCGAGTCACTCATCCCAAGCAGTTCAGACCAATAGCCCTTTGCAATGTCATCTACAAAATCATCACAAAGGTGATTGCCACTCGTCTCAAGCCAATCCTACCTTTCATCATCTCCAAAGAACAAGAAGGCTATGTGGAAGGTAGACAAATTATGAACAGTGTTATTTTGGCTAATGAGGTGATCCACTCTCTAAAAACGACCAAGATCCCAGGTATGCTCATCAAACTTGACCTCTCAAAATATTTTGATCGAGTAAGTTGGCAATACTTAAGCTCCATGCTCGAATCCTTTGGTTTTGACAAACAATGGGTAAACTGGGTTCTTAAGCTCACCTCCTCAGCCTTTTTTTCTATTCTGGTTAACAGAGTACCCTCCCAACCCTTCTTGCCCTCCAGGGGCATTAGAAAGGGTGACCCTCTATCTCTCTTCCTCTTTGTGTTGATGGCAGAAGGGCTAGGGCGTTACATCAAGACAACGATTCTGGAAGGATCCCTCAAAGGCCTGCCCCTACATAACATCCATCCAGCGCTCTCACATAGCCAATTTGTAGATGACACCTTACTAATGAACACCCCCACATCTCGTGAAGCCAACAAGCTAAACTCCATTCTCTCCGACTTTGTGGAAGCTTCAGGCATGATCCTAAACCTTGACAAGTCTAAGTTCTACTTTTTAAATACGCTGATTTTTGTTCAAAACCATATATCTAGGCTCCTAGGAATACCCAAGAGCTCCCTTCCCTCCAACTATCTTGGCATACCCCTCACAGGGGAGCTGACGCATTCCATCTCTTGGGATAGCTTTCTCCTCTCCATTTCGCACAGGTTCAACAACTGGACTTTCATACCCCTCAATATTGCAGCTAGACTGGTGCTTCTCAAATCCGTCCTGCAGGCTCTACCCACCTACCTCTTCACGGCCCTAGAAGTGCCCATTTTAGTAATTTGAGCGATCAGGGGCCTTCAACGAAACTTCTTGTGGCATGGCCATCAATCCAACAACAAGTGGGCACTGGTCAATTGGTATAAGCTATGAAAACCCAAACACCTTGGGGGGCTAGGACTATGCGACCCAAGAAATCTCAGCCAAGTCATGGGAGCTAAAATGTGGTGGAGATGGCTCCATCATCCGACGAAACTTTGGGCACAAATATGGAAACAAAAGTATGCCCCAAATATCCAAGTCGATCTGTTGATCCAATTCAATGACCATATCCAGGGCTCTAACATATGTAACACGGCCTAGAAAAACCGCCCTCTAATTCAAGGGAATGCCTTTTGGGAAGTTAGGAATGGAGAAAGCGCACTATTTTGGCAGGACTCGTGGCAACAGCTAACACTCCTTAGAAATCTGGAAGAACTCAATCCTCTCAGGCAGACACTCCATCCGGATATCTTCCAGAGTGTCAAAGATCTCTGGAATACGAATCACAGGAACAAGCTTTGGAGACTATGGAAAACAGGGAGGTCAAGATTACAACTCACAGAGGACACGAATCTTCAAGCCTGGAAAGCCTGCGCCAATAACAGGAAGATACCAATCAGAGACGACTCGAACATTCTCTGATGGGGGCACTCCACCACAGGTAATTTTTCGGTCAAAGAAGCTTACTACCTGCAGGGGAAATACCAAAACCAGGACACAGAGACCATTTGGAGCAGGATTTGGAGCAAGGCTCTTTGGCCCAAAGTTTCAATTTTTCTATGGCTCATAGTTTAGAATCGTATCCTTACTTGGGATAATCTCTTAAAAAGGGGCTTTATCGGCCCTTCAATATGCATCCTATGCCAACAGAAAGAGGAGACCTTGGAACATCTTTTTAATGAATTTCATTATAGCCAGCAGATATGGGATTGGGGATCCCAAACAATGAAACGCTCTCATAGAAACAGGAACAACATAAGAGAGACAATTGCAAAATGGGACTCAATCTCCTTTCACAACCCAATTCTTGAGTGCATCTGGAAGCTACTCCCTGGCTTCACTCTTTGGCTAATTTGGAAAGAAAGAAACAAACGAATCTTTCATTCAAAAACTTCTCCTCCCACCACCACCTAGGAATGAATTAAGAAGCTAATTTGGGAAACGATCAATAGCAAACCAAGGAACCCGAACGACCTTCAATGTAGACCTGATGAAAACAATATCCTCAAAAGCTGGAATCTCAGATTGCATAATCACACCACTACAATGGAAAAAGGTTTCCATACCAGCAGCCCGACAAGATGCCCCCCCCCTCCACCTAGTTTTATTAAGATAAACTTCAATGGGGCCTCAAGGGGAAATCCAGGACCAACAGGTTTTGGATCAATCCTTAGAAACCAAGCAGGAGAAATCTTGCATTTGGTAGTTGACTACCTGGGTGAAAATACAAACAATGTTGTTGAGATTCTAAGCCTAATCAAAGGTCTCAAGGTTGTGATTAACAATCACTATTAGAAGGTCATAGTGGAGGGAGACTGCCAAATCATTATCCAACTCATAACCAAAATTCACCATGGAGACCATCTATTGAAGATCTCTCCCAACTAGAGGTTATCGGGACTTCTGGAGGACTTCGACGACCTCATCCATCCTAGTCTCACCATCATCCCTTCTCATGTGAAGAGAGACACAAACAAAGTAGCGGATTGCCTAGCTAATGAGGGAGTAGATACCAAGTTAGAACTCATCCACTGGCAGGCCAATTCTTCTGAATGCACTGTTCTCTCGAAGCGGTGCCAAGACCTCTCTAGCAGGGATGTCCCAGCCCCAGATGGGGTGACACATTATGAATCCCAAACACCTGGAACAATGCATAGCCTCACCTTAAATGAGGTAGGCCACTCACCATCCCTTCAGCATTAACGATGGGAGCTGGTCATTACTGCAGTCCTCTAGATATGAGACCTCTCCCTCATGGGAAAGGGTCGACCCTGCAAGAATTTACGATGATAGAATTCATGGGGAGGAACGTCCCGTCGCTCCTCAAGATTTTGAATGAGCCACGACATGAACACATTCAGTTCATATTCTCTCTGCATCCCTCTAGCCATTTTTCGCTCTGGTGCATTATTCAGTCCACAATATGCATTTTTTATATCCTTTCCTTCACTTAGATGCCTAGGGAGAGAGGGAAACCTCGTTGTGGTTCGGCTTGGTATACCCATTCTGCTCAATGACAACAGTTGCAACAAATGGAGCAAGTGCTCTCGTTGGCTCACACCATTCTACGTCAAAGAGAAAAGGTAGATAGCCTTCCCCCCATGGCTTATGTAGAGGAGATTTCTCCAGAGGAGCATGTTCAGACCCTTCCAAAACATCTCTTACTCACCGAATCGGATAATTGGCCGCCCACAAGACACCTTCGGGAAGAAAACACTTCGGTTTCCCTCGAGAATCAAGTAAGGAGCAACATGGTAGCAGGGTATTGCGATAGGTTCCCCACATGTTACGTCGAGGAATAAATTTATGAGGAAATGGTCTCTTTGGAGGCCATAACTGAGGTTGAGCACACTATGGCCACAGAAGCTGAGGACGAAAGAGTAGGCGATGAAGATTCATGGGATAAAACCCCAAGCGAGGCAGTGGAAAATGGGTTGGTAGTCACTCTGGGAGGGGGTGGAGAAACCCCATCGCCACCTCCCACTACGTCCATGCATGAAAAAAGGTGTGCCCCACCACCCTTCCTACACCCAGAGCACTTGGATTTTGTGTTCAATTTGCAGGGACATATGGCAGACCATTCCTATCGGGTCCTCCTAATGAGCCAGCGTTTGGACATGCTATTCAACACATACTCCAACACCCCAGCAAAGAAAAAGTGCCCAACGTGTGCCCAACAGTTTGTTATGCATGCCAGAGAAGTGGGACAGGAAGACGAGGCCAACAAGGCCACTGAGTAATCAACTTGGTTAAGTTTTATTTTTTTTTACTCTTATGCTCACAACCATGCTGGGGCTTCTATTTTCTTTTAGTTTTTATAGCCCAAATCCATGTTTAGGATTCTAGGGGCTCTTTGTAACACCATAAACCTCTTTAAGACTATGAATTGCCATCTGACCTGGTTTCCTATGGGCAAGACAGATTTTCGAACACCCTTTTTTGAAAAGGATCATATGGGCTCCCAGATGTGCTGGTTTCCGGTAAAATGACGACACAAATGGTAGCCTCAGTGCAACTGTATTTCATTTTTCCATATAATATAGCAGGAAACACCCTTTTTACTTAAAAAAAATAAAAATAACAATGTAGCTATAAGATTCATTTTAAATTGGGATCTATCAAATACTAATAGGTATCATGTTTCTTAAGATGTAATTTTTTATCATTTAATTTCATGTCAGGTATTAATATTTTATAGTAAATGATAAAACAAATTACACTTTAAGAAATTATTTATTTATGTGTTTGATAAATCCATATTTAAGATGGATTTACATGTAATTTAATATTTTAGATGTTATCATATACATATGTACATATGTAGTTTTTTTTTAAATTTTTATTTTTTTATTTTTTGTCAAGTAACATAAGGGTGAGTGCACGAAGTTGGTGGATGATAAAGTGGCAAGGGGGTGAACAAGAATGTGTGTGTGTTCTAACATAAGGGTGAGTGCATGAAGTTGGTGACGATAAAGTGGCAAGGGGGTGAACAAGAACATGTGCACATTCCTAGGAACACGCACATGTTCCTAATGTTAGAGGTTTGGGTTGTTCTGAACCTCCACTTAGGGTGCAACATAGGCATGTTGCCAGGAACGTGCACKTGTTCCYRTCRTGCCCTTTTTTAAGGGATCGTAGGMACGATTTGTTCCCATMTGCACAAATTTTGCCTCACGTTTTCCATTTCATTGAGATAGAGAGGAGCAGATCACCAAGCAAAGACAAGATCTTGCCACCGTGTCCAACAAGGTAGGGAAAGGCAAGGAAAGGTTAGGAAAGCAAGGCAAGCAAAGAAAAGGCA
Organism: Picea engelmannii; assembly: GCA_009831015.1. Lineage (NCBI taxonomy): Eukaryota > Viridiplantae > Streptophyta > Pinopsida > Pinales > Pinaceae > Picea > Picea engelmannii. The sequence goes on from ML788741.1 coordinate 232,103, forward strand.
AGGCTGGACATGGCAAGGCAAGTCAAAGAAAGGAAAGGAAAGGAAAGCAAGGCAAGACAAGGTAAGACATGGAAATTCAATGAAAGACAAGGAAAGGAAAGGTAAGGAAAATCAAGGCAAGGTACATGGAAAGGCAAGGAAAGGAAAGCACTAGGTTTTAGCTAGTGGGACAAGGCAGGGAAAGGAAAGGAAAGGCTAGGAAAGAAAGGCAAGGCTAGGCATGGCAAGGCAAGGTAGGGAAATGAAAGGCAAGGCTAGGCAAGAAAGGTAAGGCAAGGCAAGGAAAGGTAAGGCAAGACAAGAAAAGCCAAGCTAAGGCAAGGCAAGCCAAGACAAGGTAGGGAAAGGAAAGGAAAGCCAAGACAAGGTAGGGAAAGGAAAGGCAAGGAAAGCAAGGCTAGTAAAGGAAAGGAACGACTAGACATGGCAAGGCAAGGCAAGGAAAGGCAAGACAAGGTAAGACATGGCAAGGCAAGGAAAGGAAAGACAAGGCAAGGTGAGCAAAGGCAAGGTAAGACATGTAAGGAAAGGAAAGGTAAGGCAAGGCAAGGTAATCCAATCCAAGCCAAGACAATCCAAGACAAGGTAGGGAAAGGCAAGATGAGGCTATGAAATCAAGGCAAGACAAGAAAAGACAAGGTAAGGTAAGGCAAGGCAAGACAAGACAAGACAAGGTAGGGAAAGGCAAGGCAAGGCTAGGAAAGAAAGGCAAGTAAACCCAAAAAAAGGTAAGGAAAGGAAAGGCAAGGCTAGGAAAGCAAAGCTAGGAAAGAAAGGCAAGAAAAAGAAAGGAAAGGTTAGGCAAGAAAAGCAAGGAAAGGAAAATCAAGGCTAGACGTAGTTCCCTAACATCAAAACATAACCACAAAATACAAGAATACCATAACAACCATAAAATGAAGCCAAAATTTCAATCATTCATAAATCTGAAATATTTGTTCAATTATTCCTTTTACATATCTATGGTTATTCAAGTAGACCATCGAGGTCACTTCTAATATTGATGGTCTCTATTAACTTCTCGTGCTCAGAGTAAGGCAATAAGTAGTGTACCTTTGATGAGTTCTTAATTGGCATTGTTTTTAGTTGGAGGTTTGTACCAATAACCAAGTTCGCAAAGTGGTATACAACTTCACCTTGTCTATAATCTTGAAATACATAACCACCTTTCTTCTATGTTCTTTCATCTAGTGTCGGATATTTTCCTTTAATAACCATCGACCCAATAAAAAATTCAATGCCTTCATATTTTTTTATTGATCACATGAGGGTCTTATTTCCCTCTAAGCAATGTGTCAGCCAATAGTCATTTCCCCATTCATTACCTCTTAGGTAAACCACTGCGTATATGTTCCCTGCAAACAATGGAGTGCCAACATGTGAGTCCACTAAATGACCAAAGCATAAAACATCGATGCTAGTTATTCAAAATTTAATAGAAGGCTTCAATGAACCTGGCAGTACGAGATCAGAGACATGATCATAATATGTTGAAATATTTATTAGTCCTCCTCCAAATGGGATAATTCCATAGTTATACGTTGACCAATTGGGAGTGATACACGAGCCCATATATCAACCCAGTCTATGGATTTGCAAACATCCCATTCATTACTACTACATGGACCACAAAAGAAAGAGAGTTTTCTTATCCATATTTCAACTACTGCATTGTATGATGTTTGAAATAAATGGAATACAAAAGATCCCTGGGTTGTTTTGCATTCATACCACTTTGATCGATCTACATCGACTACCTCCCAAAAGTATCTATGTACATGTCCTTTCCCGAGTGATTGGTCTTCACAGGTTCTTGTTCCCTCTCCCGTTACTAAAGAACATTGTTCAACAATGGATTTTGCATCTCGAATGAGGGAATTAGTTATGAAATTTATTTCTTGCCTATATAATTCTATTTTGATGCATGTGTGTGCTCCATCATGCTCCCCTTTCCTGTGCTTGGAATCGAACTAGTTTCAAATATGTGGTACCTTAAGTATTTTTTGCAACATACACAACCATTGAAATGCATGAACATTTTTTAATTGACCATGATCATTTTTTAACTAACCCACACAACAATCTAACCAAATCCAATGTTGATCCATCTGCATGTTCTTCTCCTTAAGGTGATTTTAAAACAACTGAAAGAAATTTTGTATGTAGGCTAAGTCATGGAACCAATCATTGCTTATGTAGAAGTGATCCTCCTTCGTTACTATTTGTCCCATGCTCGTATGTGATATGGACCATAATGTTTGTTAGGGTCCTCTAATTTTTTATAGGGTCACTTGATTATAGCTGATGATTTTTATATTTGAGATGTTGTAAATAATAGTTTATTCTGCAAATTGTATTCAAGAAGGCTCCTGGCTTGTTGGCTTCCTCGTATGACTTTGCCCCTCCATCCATTTTTCCCAATCCTTCATTCATTGTTGCACCACTCACTCCCATGTCCATTCATCTTATGTGCCACATCTCATCCACCATTCATTCCATTACACCATCCACTTCATCATTTCCCCCACTAATTTCATCCCCACATGAAATGAGGTTAGGTAACTAGGGTTAAACTAACAAAAATAACTAGTTTAATAAGTCATTAGATAACCTAGGATAATTAATAATAAAGATTAATCAGTTAGGTTAATACTTTTGATAATTAATAATTAAAATTAATTAGTTAGGTTAATAATTAGTAATTTGATTAAGTGTAATTAGGTTAGTGTAATAATAATAATGTTAATAATGAATTATAAAAATTAAAAAGTTAACCCCGGATGGGGTGCTAATGGAGAACACTTGGTGATCGGAGGAGGACGGAGCATGACAGCGGGGCACGGAGCCATGTGATGGGCTCGTGCCACCACCCGCCACCCTCCTGCGACTTTAATACACCTCTTGTCGATGGAGCGGGCATTAATGCATCTCCCATCCTACACATTTTCTATGGCGTTGTTTCTGGTTTTAGTTCATTGTTTATGCTGGTGGCTGGAGGAGTTCTCCCATCCGAGCCCATGGCCAATGCTGGATAGTGCTGGCGGCCCCTCGGAGACTCCCCCTCACTTCTGGACCTTCGCCCGCTGCAATGAACCTCCCATGCCTAACCACAAGCCACGGCTGAGAGGGAGGCCACGACAGGGATCTCCCTGGAGACCTCGTCGGCCTTCGGCTCCCCCTTCTGCTCAACCTCTCACTGGTCCCTCACTTCGATTTTCGGCAGAGACGATGGAGTCTGTCCACAGACTTGCACTTGTCCCTCGGCCGCTCAGCTCGGCCTTGCACATCCTTCAATCGCCATCGATGGCTGCACCACCCCACCCACCTCTCTCGGCTCTTCCAGGAACCTCAGCAGACCAGAACCCTTCTCCCTTGTGCAACCAAGCTCATAAGGAGCACCCTTCTGCGGATACAGTCCACGACGAGCAATTAAAGGACAAGTTGTCCATCCTCTATGGCTTAGTCTTGAACTTCGCCAGGGGGTGGAGGATTTGCAGTTTCGACTACAGCTCAACAACGAGAAGATTGCGCTCTTCCTCCAGCTTCTTTCCTCTCTGCATGAGGTTGTCCCTTCAGACACGGGAGGAGCGACCTCCAAGCCTGGACCAAATGATGATACAGTTGACGTCGAAGAGGATAAGAGGAGCGCGACTTTGAGGCAATAACCCAGCGCAACCACCCACGGCGAGGATGTTGTGATGCAGTTTGCAGAAGAGCTTGGGAGGAAACAGAATGATAGCGAGACTGTGGCCAAGCCTCAAATGCAGGACACCGCGAGGAGCAGCCAGAACATCGACACCACTGTGAAGGTCGAAGTGAAATGGGGGGATGGAACGACGATAATCGAAGAGGAACCTTGGCCCGGGGATCTCCAAGGCACCTAGCCAGGTTACGTGTCAAGCATATAGGCTATAGAGGTCGTGTCAAGTGTTTCCAATTTCTGGTTGTTGTTCATGTAGTCTCAGACGTTACTGTTAGTAGGCATTATGAAATTTATGATGACTAAGCTGCTGATTGGGTTGGTTTCCCCTCTGTTGGGGCAGTCCAATAAGCATAGCTGGACTACCACTGTACTTGGGATCTCCCTTTTGCCTCTGGAAGGTTTTTAATACATTTTACTTCTTACTTAAAAAATAAAAAAATTAAAAAGTTAAAAATAAATTAAAAAAACAACAAAAAAATAAAATATAAAACAAAATAGAATAAAACATTATAAAGAAAATACATATAAAACAAAATAAAGAAAATACAAAACACGAAAAATAATAAAAACATTAAAACAAATTAAATAAACAAACCATAAAAAAAAACAATTTAAAAAAAAACAAATAAATAAAACAATTAAAAATAAAACAAAAAATATGAAAAGTGGTTTCTAGCCCCACCACATGTCACTCCCCTATAATTTCGGACCCCCCCACTAATACCACTTACCACTCTACCCCTCCACCCCGCAATCCACTTTCCCCCCTCCGAAAACAACTCTCAAAACCATTTTTCATCAGTCATCTTCCAAGGTGATTTCCAGGCTAACCAGGGCGCATTTTGAGAAATTGAAAGAGGTTTTTTCTCAGAACGGGCCAATTTAGAATAAACTCTCCCATATTTCTCATATATATTATATATTTGGAGAATCAAGAACATATTTGAGCCCTATATTTTGGGATTCGGGATTTTCTTGTTGGAGACATCTTTTTCAAACGCAGTTCCCAGAAAGATGGAGATGAATTTCAAAAAACCGAGAGAGGTTTTTTCTCAGGACAAGCTGATATACAAAAACCTCTTCCAAATTGCACACAAATTTCTTTTTTTGGGAGAAACGAGCTCATCATTTCATCCCTATTTTTCCAGTAGTTTGGTCTATTTTTGGGGAATACAATTCCAAATTTTAATGTAACAGGCTGTTGTTTTTGGGGAATCAGTTAGATCTGACCTCCTGAGCCTGGGGGATGATTTTTACTATATATAGTTGTGATTATTGATTTAAAATGTGTGGAACAAGTAGATAATAGCAGATCCATTGATGTGAAATAACTATCCGAGGCTTCATGTAATCAAATTTCAGTAATACAGTTGCAGCATTACATGATTCTCGTGTCACTTATGTTGGTGAAGTGCATCTGTCATTGTATCTGTTCTTTCACTGTTATTTATCTGTTATCCATAAATTTTGAATTATTCAATAGAAAATTAGGTGTAGAATTAGTTTAAATGCACACTCTGTCTCCGAATTTGAATAATTTCTATGTTTTCTACTAGAGGGTTAGTTCCAAAATTCTTAATTTCTCTGGTACAATCCGACTTCCTCACCTTTTCTTTTGCATTACTCAACAATCTTAAGAATCCAACAAAAGTGCCTATCCTTACTTGTAAGGTTTCCTATAGAGACTGCCATGATTGGAATAAGCCAGTGACTCCATTGCCCAATGGCCCATTTTCTTTGTTCCAACCAAACAATTAAAAAACAAACAAACAAACCTTGACCTATCATAACTAGCCTAAAATTTCAAAAGATCATAGCTAAATTAGATAAAGAGATCCCTCTCTGAATATGGTAGGGCTAGATCCCAACTTCCAAAGTGGTTTTTTGGTTACCTTTGTCAATTTCATCCTCAGCCAAAGAAATTACATAGTGATAACATAGTGGCGACCATACTGGGGAAGGAAAAGTTTCAGTTTATCCAGAAAAGAATATCAAGTTTCAGATCTGATTACTAATGGTGGATAATGATCATACATAGGAAATATGAAATCATCCACCCAACGAATTCATTGTCAGTTATACCCAGATGAAATCATCCACTCCACTGGGCTAATGAAGAACTCAGATGTTGATACTATCATTTTGAGGTATGCACGCTTTGATTTTTCATAGATTTATGGTTTTCCTAATCCTTTACCCAAGGATACATATTATTTAAGCAACGGTCCTAAATTTAATGGAGAGGATTTAGGCTTGACTTTAGAGCACATATCAAATTTTTGGGATTTTATTGAACTCCTTAGAGTCAAGCATGAAGATGTCTTCATCAGATTGTTTTATGATTCGCTCCAAGGGAAGTGTAGAAGTTGGGATGATAGTTTACCCCCTAATTCCATAAGGTCTATATCAGGTTTTTGGTTTGTCTTCTTGGAAACATGGATGGGAAAAATAGAGTTAGTAGTAGATCTTGTTTTTGTTGAGGGTTTTAAAGAATATTTTGGCATGTTTGATAATGATCAAATCAAAGAGGCTTTCTCAAATTTTTTCCCCATGTATTTGAAGTCATGTAAATGTTCTTCTAAAGATAAGCTTAGTTTCTTAGAACAATTTGTTGAAAAACTTGAGAATGATCTTGAGACCTTAGAGGGTCAAATTCAGTCCCAAGGATTTCATCGTCAAAGATTGTCCTTTGAAGATCCTTTTCAACTGCCTTTTGATGTCAATATTGGGGAAACTATCAAGCAAATGGTTGATTGTTCATGTGAGAAAATTATGCTTAAATACATAGAACATGAAACAACCATAGATCAAGAAAAAAAAATTGTTGATAAACAAATAGTGTTTTATCATATCATTGAGGATCCTTTTGCAATCCTGTTAGAATCTACGATGAAGATGAGTTTTGAAATGTTCATAAACTATGGAGATAGTTTCAGATGGCGGTATAAATTATCATATTTTTAGTTTTTATTTTTACTCAGAGGAACTGAAAGCAAGCAACAATTAAGAATCCATTTGCTTGATTGGATTTACTAGAAGTTTGAGATCACTTGATTCAATGTTGGTTTTCAGCAAGTAGGGTAGGATCATTTGTATATAAATAAGCTTATGGATCAAGCATTTTGTCAGTTTCGATTTTAGACTTTAGCATGTGTGCTTTCATTTTTCAGCAACTATTGGTTTTTAGCTTCAACTTTCAGTTTGCATTTATTTTTTGGACAAAGGATTGGTATAGGTTGCAATCTTTGAGATGGGATCAACCCAATGGATCGAGATACTAATATACGATGTTCTTGACACCTCTTAAGGGAGTTTCCATCCCCAATTGGAGCCTATGTTAGGGTCCTATAAATTTTTATAGGGTCACTTGATTATAGCTGAGGATTTTTATATTTGAGATTTTGTAAATAATATTTTATCCTGCAAATTATTTCCAAGACAACTCTTGGCTTGTTGGCTCCCTCGGATGACTTTGCCCCTCCATCCATTTTTCCCAATCCTTCATTTACTATTGTGCCACTCAGTCCCCTGTCCATTCATATTAAGTGCCAATTCTCATCCACCATTCATTCCATTACACCATCGACTTCATCATTTCCCCCACTAATTTCATCCCTGCATGAAATGTGGTTAGGTAAATAAGGTTAAACTAACAAAAATAACTAGTTTAATACGTCATTAGATAACCTAGGATAATTAATAATAAAGATTAATCAGTTAGGTTAATACTGTTGATAATTAATAATTAAAATTAATTGGTTAGGTTAATAATTAGTAATTAGATTAAGTGTAATTAGGTTAGTGTAATAATAATAATGTTAATAATGAATTATAAAAATTATAAAATTAAAAATTAAAAATTAAAAATTAAAAATTAAAAATTAAAAATTAAAAAACAACAAAAGTAAAATATAAAACAAAATAAAATACATATAAAACAAAATTATAAATAAAATACATATAAAAAAATAAATAAAATACAAAACACCACAAATAATAAAAACATTAAAACAAATTAAATAAACAAACCATAAAAATAAAACAATTTAAAATAAAAATAAAAAATAAAACAATTAAAAATTAAATAATAAAATAAAAAAGTAAATAAAACAACAAATAAAAAACTAAATTAATCTATATCCTAAGTCTAAATAACTTACCTCCCATACTCCATACATGCACACATCCCAAAACAATGCAAATCAAATCAATGGTCACATTATTATTTTGGACCCCCCTGCCATTCGAACTTTAACGAGAG
>ML788741.1:244477-259512 GCA_009831015.1 Picea engelmannii
GGGGGGGGGGTAGAGAGGGAAGTGGGGTAGAGAGATATAAAAAGAGGAGGAGGGGGAGTAGAGGAGATGTTATCGAACAAATCTGAAGTGTAGACAAATGAAATACCATTTAAATGATGTTTGATCCTCATTAGTGTTGTCCTTGCTCCATATTTGGATTTGTGTGATAGTAAACCTGTTAAGAAGCCCAAACCACCAAAGAGAGAGAACAATGATATATATATTACAATGAAGTCTATGTATAAGATCAAGGAGTTGTACAATAAAAGAAGAGACACCTTTATAGGGAATAAATGTATTACTGCATTATATTAAATGAAAGTGGAGAATACAACCCATGCCTTGATGTTGCAAGGTACCTTCCAATGGCCCTTTTTTTTCAACACACACACCTTTGCTCCAATGCTTTTAATGAAGAGCATTCACAACCTGACTTGGAGAGCTAAAGCAAATCTATCACAAGTACAATCTTCAATAGAATTCTTCATGCATAAGAAATCCTAACCTTTCCCATGAGAGATCCATCTTTATATAGGGTGAAAGAGGGATGGATGAGGAGATTAGGATGATCCCACTAAATCAGAGAAGCGAGTAAGATCGAAACTGATCGAAGGCCACCTCATCTTCTAGAAGATTCCCTTCTATAAATTTCATGAATTTAATATTTTCTTCTTGTTTGAGCATCATCGCACCCTATGCACAAGCAGCCTGCGACAACGTCGCAGTCCAATTTGGGTACAACATGCAATGATCAAGCATCGTCGCACCCCAAGCATTGAGTAGGGTGCAATGATCTTCTTTGATATGGTTTTTAAGAAAGAAAATATGATCCACTTTTCTCATAGAGAAAGTCTCATTTAGTATCTTCAGGGAACATGGAAGTGAGTTATGCACATTCATCAATTGATCACAGGGGTGACCAAAATAATGTGTGACAACATGCCCCCCAAAGTATGAAGTTGGAACCTGTGACAACTGAAATACTTTGTAGAATGTGTGTGTCAAATACAAGGAGTGCATCGGTCGGGAACCTGCAAACAATCAAGCATCTGCATAATAATATACCATCTTCTGAGGTAAGCATTCCCATACTAAGATTACAAGTGACTCTAATCATAAGTGTGAAGTGAGTCATGGCCACTAAATATACACTGTGGATCCATGTCATTATGATTTAGCATAGTCATGATAAATACATTGTGGATCTATGTGTCAATACAAACTTATGAATACTCCATCTCAACCTAGACCGATATGGTGAGATCCAGGGTCTTCATTTCCATCGTTCTGAAGTCTGAATCTAGCCATGTTATTATAGGTGTCGAAGTCGAACATGGTATAAACTACTTGATTACCGATCATTAATGAATACCATTAACAAGTGTGAGGGAAATCACCATTGATGTCAATGACTCCCAAGGTAATCTAGTACTATCCAACGAATATGAATAAATGAGTTGAATTCAAACACTCGATGGAATATTCCAATCAAGAGGAAATGATGTGAATCCATTGTTGAAATCAAGGAGACCTGCCATTGAGGCATGCAAGTTCCAAGGTACTAAATTATTTCTAAGTCTAATTCTTGGATAAGGAATTGAAGTCGACAGGAAGCGACTCATCACAGGAGGGCCTTAATGTATCCCCCATCAATGACATGAATTATGTAACAAATTTGAAGTATATCAGAGTATGAAGTGATTTGGAACTGACTCAGAGAAGGCCAACATGGTAGGAATTTTAAAGACTGCAGATGGCTTACTCGATAGAAGGCTTGTTTAGGTTGGACTTCTCTTGAACATATGAATGACACAAAAATTGTCTTGGAAACATTGACTCAAGGAGGACCCAACATATGGACTTGTATATGGTAAAATGAGAAACAAATGGATTTCCCAACCTAGATACAATGATGAATATGGGTGGCATGTTCAAGAGCGACTTACTGCCACTAACATTGATACAGATATACATTTCTTTCCCAATTTTCCCCCACCATTTCTGGCGAGTACATCTTTATTTTTGCGCAAGCTTGAGGAGGATAACATATTCTTGTAATGTAAGTCAATCCTTTGGATGAGTCCCTCAGAGTATTTTTAACTAACTCTAGGAAGGAGTGGTTCGGTCCCATATGGGCCTTTCGATGCTTGTTTTACAAGTCCATAGAAAAAAAACTCAAGGGTTTTTCATGTTTAGAGAGTCTGAAAAACACTTAAAGAATACTCCAAAATGTCCTTTTCCATAAGTAAGTCTCACGAGACCGAAAAAGAGATAATCTTCATCAGACATTTTCTTCAAATACTTTTATGAGCATGAAAAGAGCAAGGTCGCTCAGCTATATTTTCGTGTTTAGGGAGCTTGAAAAGAGCTTAAAGGAGACTCCATAGGGTTCATTTTTTGTATTACCATTACGATTCCGAAAAAGTGATAAAAGGTTACTCGATTACATTCTCATAGTTTCACGAGTGTGAGAAAGAATTAAGACCATGCTCAGAGTTTTTCCTAAAAAAACCTAAAATCATATGTACATTATAAAAACACACAAAAATGACCAAAAAAGGAAGGATCCATATCAAAATTTCGGTCCTCAGATCTCTCAACCTACAATAGAGACAATTTGCAAAGTTCATTAGGCTTAGGGCATAGGTAAAATATTCAAAAATGAATTTAATTTGAAATTAAAATGGTAAAATGTGAATAAAATAGGTCAAAATGGTTCATTTACAATTTCATTTTCATTTCCCCCTAATTAGTGCCAAAATCGCCCTTTTTCCTCTGAATTTCAAGTGACAATTCTGAAGCGCCCAACAGACAATTTCTCGAGATGCTTTCGTCAAGAAGGTATTCTTCTTCCCCAGTCTCTTTTCATGGCCAAATTTTTCATTTTTAATGGTTCAATTTTGAGTTATGGGAAATGTTTTAGGGGTTATTGTGCTTTGAGATTGTCGTGGGATCACCCTATCGTGAACTGCAATGATCCCAAATCGTCGCAAGGGTTCCACAACTAGGGTGTAATGACACCACACTGTGGAAAAGAGAGGCCCTGCAATGACCGCAACTCAAATTTAAAAAAGAGAAATAGAGCTAGGAAAACTTCCAACTTTTAAATTTTGATGAACCTAATCATATTGTAATGTTGTTTGGCAGGTTTTCATCAGTCATTATGCTCCTGTGGAGGGAACGTGAGGACGAGGAAGAATATTACTTTGTCGGGAATGACCCGGGCACTATCATGGCACTCTAGGAGTGTGGCTTGATCAAATGTTTCAAATTTTAGGGCATGAGATCCCAATTGAGGCTATTGGAGTACCTAGTCCACATGTGGTATGTCGATGAACAAGCCTTTCATGTGGGTGTGCATACACTCACCTTAGAGATTGATGACATTTACTTCTTGACTGGGCTATATCAGCAAGGCTCAGGGGTGTCACTATTGGGAATCAGAAGAGGTGGTGAACCCATGGACTATTTCGTTGCACATCACTGTGTACCAAGTACAGAGAACCATAGTGGGAAAGTTGCCATATAGAATGTTCGAGATTTGCCTTTGAGAAATATCATCTACACTATCACTCAGATGGCATGGAGTGTAGCTCTTCACATGCTTTACAAAGACATTTTCAGTATGATATAGAGTGTATAGAGCCTCAAATTTTCAATTGGTGCGAGGGTCTTCTGAAAAACATGAAGAAACAGTGGACAAAAGTGTAGGAATAGTCGATTGAAACAATTCGGGTATGGATCTATTTTGGTATCCTTCTTCCTAGAGAGGGTCCCTGTTTTGCACCTACAACATGTGGAATGGGGAATACCCACTCCACAAGATCCTCAAATGAAAATATGGGTAGATTTGATGGCTCATCATGGAGGCATGCAAATCGTCACATACGCCCAAGATTTCTTCCAATGGCTGAGGGATCTTCTAGTTATGGTTGAGGACTATGCATATGTCAAGACTGACTTTCGTGGAGACCTCGACTTGGCATTACCTGAGGGTTATCAGTGGGGATAGATAGGTAATAAGAATATTTTCGTTATATGTTTTTTTTGGTATTTTAATTATAAAATATTTTTGTTATTTATCTGAGACTAATCAAGTGCTCTCAACAATGTAAATGTTGCTCCTTTTCGACCTCCAGGATAATCTCCTATTCAGAGACGTGGAGATATAGGTGTAGTGGTGGGTCGAGGGGTGGCTGCTGAGGATCTCAAGGAGATCGAACAAAAACTTGAGGGATTGACCATGAACATCCCTGACATCATTGTGGACGAGTTACCTCAGCGCTACCAACGCCATACAGTTGGTGTATCAACATCCATTGGTTGACTTCTCCATCGAGTAGCACGAACAATCATTTGTTATAGCGAGAAAAATCCTTGATGCTTATGTATATGAAGCCATGAGCTTCACCATTTTGACATTTTGGTTTCATGACAAACACTTTTTTGTAACTTTTGACATATTAATATAAAGTTCCTACCATCTTAATTGTCTTTTAAATGTGTGTTTGGATTTATAAATGGCACAAATGTTTGTCTAAAACATAATTAGCTAATTCATTTGTTAATGTGTTTAAACATCTAGGAATATGTTGATACTCAATATAATCAAAATGTCTTTCCAAGAGGTGAATTCTCAAGTATACCCGTAACCATGTAGGACTTCTGATGGAATAAACGTTACTCAATTGCAGTACCACTAATTGTGAATCAAGACGTACAATAAGATGATGGATGCCAAATGAAATGGCGTCAGTTAATAACTTGATAATTGAACTGTATTCTGCAATATTATTAGTTGCACAACCAAGGAAAACACCATGTATACTAATCAACTCATCGATAGGTGCATAGATTTCCCATGCAACAGACACTAGGTTCTGAGTACTGCGACTAGCACGATTAGCAAATCCGACATAGGGTAGCAAGGATGCTGACATCTGGAAACCAAGCATAATGCGAGGTAAGCAACTTAAAGGCAGAACAAGAAAAGAAAAAAGCACACTAGAGTATGATACACTAAAATACAAAGCACTCATGCAAAAAATATTTTAAGCATAATACTCCTTCAAGTAAATCCCATTTCTGGGTTCACCCAAAGGAATTTCATCATAATCCACCAGCTCATAAGCCCCTTTATCCAACACTCATTTAATGATATACGGTCCATGCCACATGGTCTCAAATTCACTGGCCCCTAATAAGTCATGATCTTGTTCATAAAGGACAACTAAATCACCCTCAGAAAAAACACGTGGTTTGACATGCTTGTCATATTGAGATTTGAAACATTTTTTCTTAGTTTCTATGACTAAAGCATCATCACGACGATTCTCTTCTAATTGCATCAAATACAAGAGACGTTCTTCTTTGGTTGAGGTGTTAGGGATAAGTTAGACAACTAATTTCAAAGATGGGATTTCACATTCAATCGACAGAATAACTTTGATACCATATACTAACTGGAAAGGTGTGAACCCTTTGGAAGATTTAACAGACGTTTGATAGACCCATAATGCCAAGAAGAGCATTGTGTGTCATCTTGAATTATGAATTCCTACCATCTGTTGAAGCATAGTAGTTAGAACTTTGTTGATTGCTTCAACTTGGCCATTGGCCTGTGGATAGTAAGGGGTTGAGTTTTCATGTCGAAGACCCAACTTATCGGTAAGTTCAAACATCATGAAATTGTGAAAATGACTACCATGGTCAGTGACAATGGCTTGAAGGACACCAAACCTAGTAACGATATGATTGAATATGAACAACGCTGCAGTTTTCATGGTATTATCAAATGTAGGCATCACCTCGGCCCATTCAGTGAAATAATCCACGACTACGATAATGTAGCCATGCCCCTCGATCGAGTGAGGGTTACATGTCATGAAGTCAATTCCCTATTTAGTGAATGGACCAACGGAAAATACAAGGTAAATAGGAGTAGGATGTGATCAGATCTTATTGCTATATGTTTGACAAGCATGAAATTTTTGAATGGTAGTAATGCAATCCTTAAACAATGAAGGCCAGAAGTAACCAGCTTGTAATATCTTTTGGGCAGTGGAATACCCATACATATGACCACCACATGCTCCAGAATGACATTCATTTAAATCTTTCTCAGCTTCATCATAGGTTAGACATCGTCAAAATACGAAATCAATACCACGATGGTAAAGGGTATCATCGAGGATAATATATCGATGGACTTGATACCGAATACGACGATGATCTATACGAGAAATATCAGGCTGAAAAGTTTGGGTTTGGAGATAAATGATAATGTATCCATACCATATGTCATTGGAACTGATCAGAAAGAGAGACTAATCAAGAAATGAATCCTCTACCACAGTTTATGTCTCAATGGAGGGAAGGTCACATATCAATTCGACAAAAACCAAAGATTTCTTTGACTTGGCTCGCTCAAACTCCAAATCAAAATCCTGGAGAATCATTATCCTTTTGGAGTATTTTCCCCCCAACAATTGTCATGTAAGGATATGTTACATAGGGTTCCAATCACAAATGATGGTGGTTTTGCGCAATAAGATATAATGAGGAAAACGTTTAACAACATGAACAACCGATAAGGCCAGTTTCTCCACATGCATATATTTGGTTACGGTGGTTGTGATACTCTGACTCAAATAGTAAATAACATGTTCATCATGCAAATCATCCTCTTGGACTAGAACCATAGCTATGGTAGAGTCCGAAGCAGTCAACTATAATAAATAATCTCGACTATAATCGGGGGGAAATAAGAGTGGTGTATAGGTTAAGGAAAGTTTCAAAGCTTAAAAGGATTTGTTGGCAGTGTCGTTCCATACAAAATCGTGACCCTTCTTAACAATTTGAGTGAAACCTTTCGTTAGTTCAACATAATTGAGAATGAATCGACGTAAAAAAATTTCCTTCCCTTGCAAACTTTGGAGTTGGCGTAAGGTAGAAGGAGGAGGCAAATTGAGAATATCTTCAACCTTCAAAGGATCCACCCTAATCCCATGTGTAGAAACGATAAAGCCAAGAATTCATCCGGACTCAACACAAAAAATGCATTTATGTGGATTCAATCGTATGCGATAATATTGACAACGTAGGAAAATGGCTCGTAAGTGTGTCGGATGATCTTGGCGATGCATGGAATTCACTGGTAAGTCATCTAGGTACGGTTGTACAATGTGCTTAATATCATGAAAATCATAAGACATAGTGCGTTGAAAAGTTGCACCAACATTGTTGAGACCAAAAGGGATTTTACGGGACGCGAAGGTTCCCCAAGGGGAAATAAAAGCAGTCTTATGTTGATCTGCGGGTAAAATATTGATTTGATTATAGACGTAGAATCCATCCATTAAATAGAATTTTTCACCCCCAACACAATCGTCAACGATCTGGTCAACGAAAGGGATTGGATAATTATCTTTGGGACAATCCTTGTTGATATCCATATAATCAACACAAACACGGATCGTGCCTTGTTTCTTTGTAACCGGAACAAGATTAGACACCCAATCAGTCAACGCTACAGGGTAGACAAAACCAGCTTTAAGAAGTTTTTCAACTTTGAGTTTAATACTAGTAGCTTTGTGTGGATGAATTGGGAGAAGTCTCTATCAAACGGGTTTAGCGTCCGGGTATGTATTAATTTCATGTACAACAATATCTGGATCAATTCCAAGAATCTCTTCGTAAGTCCATGCAAAAATGTCATGAAATTCTTGGAAAAGGGCCTTGTAAATTCAGATCTCATCAGAAGAACATGAGGCACCAATATGAACATTTTCCATTATTCCAAGCTTAATCAAAATATCTAGAGGGATAGTAGGTGAAATATTTCCCAAGTTCCCTTCGTACAAAACATCTCGTATTGGTTTAGAAATTGGGGGAATATTAATGATAGTATACAGATTCGAAATCCATTGGTAACTCTCGATAGTCTTGGGTTCCAGGAAGATAATAGAACGATGATGCCCATCATCCCATGGGGTATCTTCCACGGACATAACTGTCATGATTATTTCATTAGTGTGAAATACCACATGAAATGGATCAGGAGACGTATCTAAGAGAGAACGAGGAGAAGGATTTTCCGATTAAATAGCTTAATAAGCCAATTCTATCAGAATTAAAGGCATTATGTTGCCATAATGAAGACAATCGTCCAAGATAAGTATTATCCAAGGGTCATAAAACTTGGGGGGTTTTCCAACAGTGGTCGAAATCATGTTAATAGAAGAGACAAAAGGAGGAGGAACACTGAGTAGTGGAATGGGGAAAGTACCCATTAACAATGAATATTTTAAAAGACCCACACAAACATTCTCATAACCAGGAGGTGTTTTCGCTATAAATGGAACATTACTAGTGCATGAATCAGAACTAAAGAAGGCGAGTTGATCTACGATAACAAATTTTCCTTGGTGATGGAAATGTATCATACGGAAAAGAGTAGAAACAACTACACACATAGAATCAATCCAACTACGGCCAAGTAGAAGGTTTCAATCGAGAGGTGCATCAAACACCTCAACCTCAACAATAACCTCTTTGCCTTCTAATGCAATAGATAACGAAGGAAGAACACCATAGGGTTTAAACCTTGTACCATTAAAATCTTTTAAAGTATTGTGTAACTTGGTAAGGGAAAGAGAGCCAATGGATTTCCAACAAGTAATAGACATGACACAAGTCGAAGCTCCTTCATCAACAACGGTTTGACAAATGTTATTATTTTCCACAATGACTTGTATTTGAAACACTAATTGATGAGGGAGCCTTGGAATTTGATCTTCCAAGTCAAATATTATCAAGTTTGTATTGGTAGGATTGATTCCACCAATAGCCTTTAACAGTTCCTTATGTTGCGTAGGACAAATTTGAAGGACTTCGAGAGTTGACATCGTAAAAGGTGCATGTGCAAGATCTTCTACAATAATGTAGTTTTGAGTGGCACGTGCATGGGGATTAAATGAAAACTTACAAACAATTCCCTTAGGAGGTGGACAAAGAACCATATTTAGACTCAGTCGTTCAATATGAAAAGGACAGTTGGGAGGTGAAGTCGATGGAGGAGGTTGAACCAATGGAGGTGGTGAATCATCAACTTTCTCTTTGAAAGGATAATAATATTTTATTCGAGTAGCAGCTGCAACTTCATTCTTCTTGGAGTCACCAGTACACATAAGCACATAAGATGTGGTAGAGGGAGAAGGTTGGCCATGAATAACCAATTGGGTCTATTGTTGAGAAGGAAAAAGTTGTGAAAAAAGGATGGGTGTAGGAGGTTTCCTGGTCCCTTATAGGAACTTATTAACCTCAACATGTCTTGGAAAATCTTTCGTATAATGATCCTCACCACAGATAAGACAAGGATAACAAGGTTTTCACTTTTCTTTATCATCAACAGGTTGAGTCTTGGGTTTATCGGATTGTTGATTATTATTTTTATCCTTTTTATTCTCACCCTTCCCTTTCTTTTTATTTTGATTTTTACCGGTAGGTGTAGACTAAATTGTATTGACCTCAGAGGTTTTACCAGGAAAAGTTGGAGGAGTAACATTTTGTACATTAGTAGTAGTAGATTTGGGATTAGAATGACTCGCTTGCTTGAACTAAGTCTCAGCATGAAAAGTGCCAATCACAACATCAGTAGCATGAGAAGCTACTAGAGGCATTGGGGTTGGATTTGTAGAAGGGTGAGGAGCATCATGGATCAAGTCATATAGCGTGCCCATTTGTGAATAGATGAGATCTAAGTATTGAGCACGCCTAATTTCCTGCTCTTCAGTGACGACACTACCCATGAAAACATCACGGGCTATAGGACTGATGAGTGATTTGGTAAACCACTCAGTCAACAATTGATCAAGAAGGGGAACTTTGATTAATCATCTTCTCCTCCTCCACTCATGAATATGATCTGAAACATGAGTAGAAGAGGATTGTTTAAATGAACTCAAAATTTCGGTTCATGTCTCATATCGTATCGGTAACTGGTAATGCGTTAAGAAATCCATAGCTAAGGTTTTGAAATAACTAAATAATCCTCATGGAAATTCAATATACCATTTGGATGTCGAACCCGTAAGAGTTCGTTGGAAAAGACGTAATTGAATGGAGTCATCCATCAAGGAGTTGGATGAACACCAAAGATGAAATTTCATGACGTGATTATTTGGGTCTTCTCCCGATCAACCGTCAAACTTAGGAATGTCAGATGGTAACTTGGCAGGTATGACCGACCAATAAGAAGAATGAAAAATAGGATCATTCAAAATCCTAGATAAATCTGGTAAATCCAAAGTAGCTAGAAACACCAACTGTCTATTCACTTGAGGAAACTGGTAATTTTGAGGAGGTAATCTCGTAGGTATACCAATAGGACCATAAGAAGTCTATAGATAGTTAGAGGGTCCTGCCAAATTTGGTTGTGAATGTTTTTGAGTCAAGTAGACAACATGTGTTGGTTGATTGGATATGCTACCTTGGAAAGGGCATTATACTGAAAAGATTGACCCCAGGTAGGATTTACAGAGCCTGGATATGGTTGCTTGGGATTACGGGGTACAAAAGAATTTACTTGAAGAGTTTTCCCCCCGGGAGGTTGTTGATTTCCTTGGAAAGGAAAATTCCAAGGTTGAGATTGTAATCTAGGTGCATATTTCTCGTACACTACTTGGGGTTTCCCCCCAACTCGAGGTTGGCCTCCAACAGGAATTTGAAAACTAGAAGAGATAGAATGAATGGTGCCTCCAATTTGATTGGAGATACTTGGGCCAGGATGATTATATCCTCTAGGTGGAGGTGGAGGAGGAATGTGAGGCCCTCCGGAGAGAACCTGGGTAGGTGTGGGAACAAAACCGTTAGAAACATGATACCTAGGTGGAACAAAAAGATTAGACCCTCCGGATGGACTTTGGGCATGATTAGTAATAGAACTATGAATAACATTATACCCAAGTGGAAGTGATGGAATTGAACTAGGCGAAAGTGGCGTTCCAATAGGAGCTTGATTTATGATCGAACTTCCGGCAAAAACATGTGTAACTTGTGGGACCATGGTAGAGCTAGTGAGTTGGAGAGGAAAGATTGTATGAGAACCAACCAACAACTGGTCTGAAACCGTAACTACATTACTGGTTGTGCCAGTAAAATGATCTAAAGGTACTATATAAGAAGTGGAATTCGCGGGTGTATGTGATTACATTGGTTGATTTGGGCTCATTCCTAGTTTATCAAAAACATCGTGTCCTGAGGAGGTCCTTCAAAAATAACAGACAGGGACTGAGCTAGGATTTAAAATTCCAGCAGTATGAACTAAAGTTCTAAATGATTCACTCTGAAAGGGTGGATCATCTACACCAGACTCTGCATAAGGTCCAATAGGTATTCTAGTATAGTCTTTAGCAACAACGTCTCCCGACGAGTTTATTCGAAGAAAAAGTGGATCTTGTATAACACTCAATAACGGATTTATAGGAAGTGTTGATTCTACCAATGGAGTAGAACTTCCAATCTCAGAGGATGCATCGTTATTGACTTCTCCTTCAGGAGAAGGACCCTTTGGTGAATTAGGAAGCAAATGAGCGTATTCTTCCGACTCTTTCGGAGGTAATCCTTGCATCCTGCATGAACGGCGAGGCCAATGTTGGCCGCACCAAATAAAGAATGAAAGAAATCTATGGCCAACAAAAGAAACAAACATCACTCACTAATAAAATCTAGATATCAAACACGCAAACAAACCTTCTTGTTTTGAAGTCACTAGTTGATGATGAAATCCAACGTCGTGAAATTAAGACAAGAAAGGGCTGGGATAAAGTGGGTGGAAAAGTTACGTTGATGACCTTCTTAATGGACTTAAACCCTGGTGCAAGCTCCCACACATAATCGTGGGTATACCCTCCAAGGAGCCTGAGTGAGTTTGACCAACGTCGATTCCAGGTACCGTGAAGACTTTCCCCTCCACAATCACCTCGTTTAAGACTATAAAGAGATAGGCCACTAAGGTTACCAATTACGACAATGATGCATGGGGAAGCAACCGACAGTATGATCCACGTGCAAGGGAAGGGCATCTAAGCCCGAAATCACCTCGAGAAGGTCCGCACAAGATTTTCTTCTCAAGTGACCCCAATAATACATGCAATATCTACACTAATACCAACAAAGCAGGGTGAGTAACTCTGTCATCCCTAATGTGACCTCGTGATTGAGCCTTGTGTTAGAAGTGCTTCCCAGGAAAAAATGTAGAAAGTGGATTTAAAATCTCCCCATCACAAGATACTACTGTGTGTTTTGATGCTTTGGAGAGTGTGCCTCACAACCTATTCCAAAGCATTATCCTAGCTAATGTCGGTGTATAAAAGTTCTAGAAAATAAAAGTTGCTAGATAGATTTTAAAATTACATTGAATTTTAATGGACGTTGCTTACTCAAAAAGAGAAACATAGATGAAACTGATGAAGTATTTGACCTTGACCCAACAAAATACAAAGAGATATGAGATGCAATCTTTTAGTTTTATGAACTCTAATTACACAAGGGAGAAGGTTTCTCTTTCCAGAATACAAAAAGTTACAAAGCACAATTCTTCAATCTTTGAATGATATTGATTCCAAACAATCAAAGCTAGTAAATTTTCCAATTTTCTCTTTTTCAACAAATATTTGAATGAAAAGATTTCTTGTAAAGACTACCAATAGAAAAATAAAATTCAATCCTTTTCTTTTCAAATAAAAACAGAGATCTAATTCAAAAAGAAAGAGTTGTTGGTTGTGGAGCTTGATTATCTTCCTGATTCAGAGGTCTTTTACTTTCAGCTATGTTTATACCCCATGAAGTATTTACATCCTAGAAGTATGTACACTCTTCCACGCGAGGGAGTGCAGAGGGGGGGTACCCCCTCTACGAGGTCCTGGGGGGCTATCCCCCGGGCTGGGGGATCTGGGGGAAAGCAAGCCCCCGAAGGAAAAATTGCCTTGTAAATGTATATTGTAATTTCATTGTAAATCTGGACCATTCATTATAAGGTCACAAATCTAACAATAGAGATTATGTTAGGGTTTTTTCCCCTAGAAGGCAACCCTCTTTTATGAGGGAAATGTATTGCGGCTATGGTTGATGGCAAATATTGTATTCTGAGATAGGATATTTTGAGAGAAAGAAGAGGAAGTTACAACAGCTTTGTTGTAGGTTGTATCCCTTCATATGCTGGATAATAATAAAGGAAGGACCTGGCAATTTCTTTAGTGGACGTAGCCCACACTGGGTGAACCACGTAAATCTATGTCTCTATTGTATTGTGTATCTTCTGTGTTTTGTTTCCGCATTTGTTTTATTTTATTGCTCCACGGTCCTATTTTTCTAACAACTGGTATCAGAGCCAAAGGTAACTCGCAGGAAAAGAGGGTTCCTGGTTCAAGTGGGAGCAATGTCGGAAGTTGGAAAGTTTAGGGTCAAGAAATTTAACGGCCAAAACTACCAGTTATGGAAGATGCAGATGGAAGACTATTTATATCAGAAAGATCTATTCCTACCATGGGCAGAATAACAAAGAAGTCTGCAGCTATGAAGGACGAAGAATGAGAGATTCTTGACAGAAAGGCTCTAGGAATGATGCGGCTGAGCCTGGTAGTATCGGTGGCTTTCAATATTTCCAAAGAAAAGACAACGAAGGGTTTGATGGACGCATTAGCCAAATTGTATGAAAAACCCTCGGTGTCCAATAAGGTATTTCTAATGAAGATATTATTTAATATGAAGATGTCGGAAGGTGGGTATGTTGCAGATCATTTAAATGATTTTAATATGGTTACTAATCAACTAAGTTTTGTAAAAGTGGGCTTTGATGATGAGGTCAGGGCTCTTCTAATCTTGTGCTCATTGCCAGAAAACTGGAACGACTTGGTCATGGCTGTAAGTAACTCTGTCTCTGGTTCAAATACTTTAAAATTTGATGATGTTGTTGGTGTTATCCTTAGTGAGGAATGTGACAGAAAAACACAGGTGAGACATCAGGAAATGCGTTGAACATGGAGAACAAGGGAAGACAAAAGGATAGAGGAAAGGGTTTTGGGAACCGTGGGAATTCTAGGAAGGGTAAATCCAAATCTAGACTTGGAAAGATAGAGTGCTAGAATTGTGGGAAGAAAGAACATCTGAAGAAAGACTATAGAGCTCCAAAGAAACAAAGATATGGACAACATGAGAGAAATCATGAAGCAAATGTAACAGGTGATGTGTTACAATATGCTTTGATTCTTTCTATAGATAATATTTCTGAGTCTTGGGTAGTAGATTCAGTGGCTTCATTTCATGCCACACCCCATAGGAAACATTTTCTAGATTATGTTCAAGTTGATTTTGGACAGGTTCATTTGGGTGACGATGCACCATGCAAAATTGTTGGAATGGGAAAGGTAAAAATAAAGCAACGCAATGGAAACCAATGGTTGTTGAAAGAGGTAAGACATGTTCCGGATTTAAGGAAAAATCTAATGTCAACAGGGAAGTTGGCAAGTGAAGGTTGTATATCCATATTTACAGATAAGACGTGGAAGGTCATCAAAGGATCATTGGTGATAGCGAAAGGAGAGAAGGTAGGTACATTGTATTTATGTACTTGTAATACTGAATCTTATATCTCTTTAGCTTCTACAAGAGTGGATACAACACTGTGACATTGTAGGCTTAGACACATGAGTGAGAAGGGGATGCAGATACTTCACAAAAGAAATTTGTTGCCAGATCTTAAAAAAATTGATTTGGACTTCTGTGAGCATTGTGTTTATGGAAAACAGAAGAGAGTCAGATTTCTCAAAGTCGGAAAAGAAAAGAAGAGTGAAAGGTTAGAGCTTGTCCATATAGATGTATGGGGACCAACTTAGGTATCATCTCTTGGTGGCTCTCATTATTATATTACTTTTATTGATGATGCAACTAGAAAAAAATGGGTTTATTGCATTCGACAAAAATCTGATGTTTTTGATACTTTTAAGAAATGGAAAGCTTTGGTTGAGAATGAGACA
>ML788741.1:311342-346084 GCA_009831015.1 Picea engelmannii
GGGAGAATCACCCAGCTGTAGAATCTCTCAGACCTGACCATCGGATAGGGAAATGTGTGCCACACTCAACCTCGCAAGAGGAAGGCAAGGAAAGAAGTGTGGAAGAGGCGAGACATAGAGGGGGGGCGCCCGACAAGAATCGCGGAAGGAGAACCCGAAGAACTCCAAAAAATACAGCTAGTCATGAATAGAGGAGAAGGAGAGTAACCTTCGTCCTGGACTTCCGATGAGCTGGAAGTAGGAGACTGAGTCTCAAAGCATTGTGGTCTAGCTCGAGAATGGCTAGTGGTAAATCTGATTGGAATCACTGAACCTACGGTTGGGTGGAAACAAGCACCCCTCTCAGCAGTCGCGTCACACCTGGTGTTTTTCTGATAAGTGTTTATATCTCGTATCCTGAATTGAATATAATGGACGCATGCTCATGTTTGTACACTTGTAAATTATTGATTTCTATATCAAAGTGTTTGCATGGTGTTTTGATCAGAAATAATTGATGCATGCTTATACTTATATGACCATAATCGACTTATGTATAGAATGAATAAGTTCAGATTACGAGCCCGTTCCCTTGCGAATTGTCCCATGTACTTGACTCACGCTATGCCCTGGTTTGATTTTCTGAAGGCACCTCCTTTCGGAAAGGTCCCTCACATTCTATAGCCGAAGTGAGTTCCTTGAAAGAACTACCATTTTAGTAAACATACGAGCTTACTTCACCCCTGTCACAGAGTTCATAGCTTAGTAATGTAAGAAGGCATTTCAGTCAGGTCACCAAGACTGGGGATAATTACCCAGGAACCCGTTGAAATATTTTGTGGTCTAAGTTTGGAAACCTTGTACCAGAGAGAATGGTTCCCTCGGGTTTTTCGACGTTTCGGCTCCCGGGAAACCCAAGGGCAAGTTCCCTTGTACCCTCTAGTCGCGAAATCCCGATATATGAAACCCTGAAATGATCTACCGTGGATAGGTTTTGGTGTTTCGGCGTTTCGGCAACCAGGAAACCCAAGGGTAAGTTTCCTTGAACCCGCCAGTCGCGAAATCCCGATATATGAAACCCCAAAATGGTCTAGCGTGGATAGGCTCTGGTGTTTCGACGTTTTGGCAACTGAGAAACCCAAGGGCAAGTTCCCTTGTACCCGCTAGTCGTGAAATCCCGATATGTGAAACCCTGAAATGGTCTAGCGTGGATAGGTTTTGGTGTTTCAACGTTTCGGAAACGGGGAAACCCAAGGGAAAAATTTCCTGTCTTCGCATATCGTGAAATTCCGACTTGCGAAACCCCAAAATGAGCTTAGTGGTGTATATGGGCTTCGGAGTTTCGGCTCCTAGGAAACCCAAGTGCGAGACCTCCTATCTTCGCATATCAAGAAATCTCGACTTGTGAAACCCCGAAATGAGCTGAGAAAATTTTATGGGCTTCGGAGTTTCGACTCCTGGGAAACCCAGGTGCGAGACCTCCTGTCTTCGCATATCATGAAATCTCGACTTACGAAACCTTGAAATGAGCTTAGTGGATATAAGGATTACGGTGTTTCGGCACCCGGAAAACCGAACGGTATGAACCCCTCGTCTTCATATATCGTGAAATTCTGGTGTGAGAAACCCTGAAAGGTAGAGTGCCGAGATTTAATCTGATCCATTGATAAATTCAGTGATCTGTTGGACCCTTTTCAGGTTTCGGCATTTCGAAAGATAGAGAGCAGGGGAACGTTGCATCGCAATTCCCCGAATTGTGAAAGTCGGAAGCACCTTTCTAGCAAGGACACAGGTCATAACCAACAATCACATGGGGAAGGATAAGGGAAGGGAGGGTTTGCACCAGGCCCCATAGAAATTCGGGGATTCTGTTCCTCGAAGAAAAGACAAAAAAAAGAAAAAAGAGAAAAATCTTAGCTATCGTAGTGGGTGTGTGACAAATTGGTATCAGAGCATGGTTACAACACTTGGCCTACTTGGGCTCATGAACGGATTGTGCAAAGGCTCCACTCGAAGTACTCTTAACAAGAGTAACCCTCTATCTTAACCCCCTTAATCACAAGTCGAAGTTAAGAATGAAAAATCCTATTGTGTGTCTGCATGTGAAAAATATCAATTATGTGTTGGTTATGAATGAATATAAATATTGAATAACAACAAGCGTTTTTCTTCTGCACATGAGCAGACGAGCAACCGCGGGAAACTGCAGACGCATAGAATGGTGACTCATCATGAAGTGGGGGATGGCTCCCACAATAGAGACGAAGAGGTTGACAAAAGGAGGGCGGTAGGGACCCCTCCAGATCTAGCTGAGATTGTGAGGAGCCTCATGGTCGAACTATAGAGATGTAAGGCCGATAATGAGAGGATGATAAAAGAGAAAGAGAAGCAAAAAAAAATTAATGCAGTCTTACTGCAGAGTTTATCCGACATACAAAGACAATTGCAGCATGAACCTGACACCAGTCACGTGGACCGATGCATACAAAGAAAAGTTGAAGTCCACCTGAGATACATAAACGTTGATGCAAACCCCCGAACCCTCGAGCTGAGATCCACTCAGGATCGTTCCAAGATTCCCTTGAGCCGAAGCGGCTCCTTTGTTTCTCACTGGAATGTCCAACGAATCCAAAGGTCCTTCATAAAACTCACCCTATGTAGATTTACTTCAGGGTGAGCCTTATGCTTTTATATGACCACGATCTGGTCCTTACACAGATGTCTCTCGCAAATCAGAAGTTTGCAATTCGAAACCCCTCAACTTCTCTTTTTCCAACCTCCGATGCCCGAGATCATGATATGGGTATAGCTCCTTCTTTTTCAGTGCCCACCACACGTGACCGTCGGCTAGGGATAAACACTATCACTTCTCGCAAATTCACGGCCTCGTGAGTTGGAGTATCGAACCTTGGTGCTCTCCCCTTGCAAAACCTCAAGACGCGATAGTTGACTTCCCTTTGAATACTTCTCACAACTCGCAATCTTGTGAGTTGAAATGTAAAGTCTTCGTGCTCCTCCTTTGCAAAATCCCGAGATGCGATAGGGAAACTATGGGTTGACCCCTCGATGCACGAGTACACGTCACCTGTAACCCTTGCAGTCCCCACCTGACAAATGTGCCACACATTCACACGATCTCTCGACTCTCACCACTTTGCAACTCCTACAGTTGAAACTGACTCCTCCCAACCTCCAAAACCCTGATATGCGATATAGCAAAGAGGTTTCTGATCCCACGATTGTTCCTGCTTGTTCAGATCCAACGGCCTGGATCTCTTCCTCCGCTTCTCGCAACTTAGAACTTCGCGACTCCAAGAGTTTGGTCTTCCACCTCCAAACTCATGAACCCCAAGTTCGAGAAATGATCCAACGCTCAACTTGACCACAATCAATGGTCCTCGTTGATTCTTGAACCCAAAAGGATGAGTTCGTCCAACCTCTATCCACCTTTCAACTTCTCTAGATCCTACGGTCCTCGCGACTTCGTGAGTTCTCCACAGAGAATTTCACCTTCTCGGTCCCTCCTAGACAACTTCTGCGAGGTGAACCAGTGTTCCTCGTCTGAACTCGGCTTCTGCAAAGTGACTTCGCTCTGTCTCCTTTTTTTTTAACACTTTGAAGGAACTAACCTTCCTGAGCTTTCACTTGCAACTCAAGTCTCGAAAGGACTCCTGCACGCACTTCTTGCGGCAGACTTTCAAATACTCCTGGCTATTTGACCTCCTGACTCTGTGCACTTTTTGCGACAGCAGTCCTTCCTCTTTCAACCTTAGTTGATGAATTCTAAGGCCTCAACTAGTCTGTGCACACCTTTCACGGCTTCTGTGCTCCACATGCACTTCTGTTGGAATGAGAACAACGGTATCCCTCCTAAGCTTCCAAAGATAAACTCTGAAATCCTTGTCAACACACACCGTGCATACTTTTCATTGTATTCCTTGCAAGAACTCTCTCTCAGGAAGAGAAACAATTGAAACTCATTCTATTTCTTCTCTTAGACTTCAAACATTGAACATAAGGTCATGCATTCAACACATCATTAAGAAAATGTATATCAGAGAGAATAAACAACCATAAGCACACCATTCACCATGTATAAACATAAAACATCATAACACCATGAATTTTGATTCAAAGCTTCGTTCATTAATTCAAAGCTCTTGTACATGGAATTCTCCTCTGCAGCTCCCTTCTTCTATGCTATGCTAATGATACAATGATCTTCTTCTTACAATGATACAAGAATGAGGGTGTCTATATCTGTTTTCCCTCCTATGCTCTAAACTGTCTAATCTATCATTCAAACCTACCTATTTTCATTAACTGGCTTAAATGCCTTAATACAAAAGACAGATGGGAGAATTTCCCCAGGTCCATTTACAATATCCAAAGTATAAAGGCGGGTACGTTCCTCTTAACTATTACATTAATGCTTTTGTTTTCAAAATTCAAAACGGGTCTTATGAAAACGTTCTCTTTGTGCATCTGCGCGTCCAGTTATTTCTTTGTATTAGTCGTGTGCTTTGGCTTTGTGCGATGCTCCTGCATCATACTCCCTTGCTTGAAAATTTTCATGAACTCCTGTTCATGAGCTCTTGCACGGTCTATCCATGCTTCTAAATTTATGCTTCATCTTCCCAACTGGCATCTTCAACTGGATGTCACTTCCATTTGACCAAGTATTCAAAATACTCTTTCCTTCTGGTCATTTTGCTAACCCTCTTGTCAATTATTCTTTCCATCTGTGGATTTTCAGCTATAGGCATTTGTTTAGTCCTTTGGACCTCTTTATGTTCACCTTCTGCTCCTGCTTCTTCAACTTTGTAAGGGTACAAATCTGCAACATTGAATATCGACAAAATTTCAACCCCATCGGGTAATTCAATCTCATATGTGTTTGCCCCAAATTTCTTCATGACTCTGCATGGTCCAATCTTCTTCATCTTTGGTTTATTATATGTTCCCCTTGGGAACCTTTCCTTCCTCAGGTGTGCAAGAATCAGATCACCAACTTCAAATTGAAGTTATCGCCTATGTTGATCTACTCTGCACTTGTATTCTTGGTTTGAATTCTGCAATTGCTCCTTGACTAGGCTGTGAAGCTCCTTCATTGCTTCTGCAAAATCCTCTGCACTAGCACTTATGAATTCGGATTGCTCTGAATCTTTAAATTTAGAAACTCCCCTTGGCTACATTCCTTATACAATCTAGAATGGACTTTGTCCCATGCTTCTATTGATCGAATCATTATAAGCAAATTATTCCTGTGGAAGAATATGATCCCATTGACTGTGGTGTTCAGTCACTAGGCTCCTTAGCAAATCCCCCAAGCTTTTGTTCACAACTTCTGTTTGTCCATCCGTTTAAGGATGATACGCTGAGCTAAAAGACAAACTTGTCCCTAGATTCTTCCATAAAGTCCTCCAGAAATGTCCAACGAACTTGGTATCCCGATCAGACACTATACTCCTTGGTAAGTCGTGTAGTCTGATGACTTCCTTAAAAAACAGGTTTGCAATGTGAGTTGTGTCACTGGTTTTCTGGCATGGTATGAAATGTGCCATCTTTGAAAATATGTCAACTACCACAAAGATCGAGTCATGTCCTCTTTGTGTTCTTGGCAGTCCCAATATAAAATCCATGCTCACTGAATCCCATGGCCTCTCAGGTATGGGTAATGGCTGGTATAATCCTGGGTTCTGCCTTTTTCCTTTTGTGTGTTGACAAATTCTGCATCTGTCCACAAATTTCTTAACATCTATCCTCATCCATGGCCAAAAATATGAGTCATTCAACTTTGAGAACATCTTGTCATGACCAAAGTGTCCGGCCAACCCTCCGCTGTGTTTTTCTTTCAACAAGTTCTCCCTCATGGAGCATTTTGGAATACATAGCTAATTGCCCCTGAACAATAATCCATCCTGGATCATGTATTCAATCCATTGGGTTCGTTCCCTGAGAACTGGATTCTCAGATGCCTCATACGCTTCTTTAAAATTTGGGTCATGTCTGTACATTTCTTTGAGGTTATCAAAACCCAAAGTTTTGACTCTGAATTCCTGCATAAGCAAACATTTCCTGCTCAAAGAATCAACAACTTTGTTAGCAGTTCCATAAATATGCTTAATTACAAAAGTAAAATTTTTCATGTATTCAACCCATTTAGCATGCTTTTGGTTCAACTTCTCTTGTTGAGTCACGAATTGTAAAGCATGATTATCACTGTACAAAACGAACTCTTTAGGGACCAAATAGTGCCTCCATTTCTTCAGCGCTTGTATGAAAGCATAGAATTACTTGTCATATGTTGAGTATTTAATCTTCACTTCATTCAATTTCTCGTTGAAGTATGCAACCGGCCTATCTTCTTAGCTCAAGACTGCTCCAATTGCAAACCCACTCGCGTCACACTTGACCTGAAATGTTTTGTTAAAATCTGGCAAAACCAAAATCAGTTGCTCAGTGATCTTCTTCTTCAGTAGATTGAAGCTCTTATCTGCTTCCTCTGTCCAATGAAAATATTTGTGTCTTTTCTTCACCATGTCCATCATCGGTGTGTTGATTCCACTGAAATTTTGAATGAATTTCCTGTAGAAACTTGCCAAACCATGGAAGCTTCGAACTTCAAACACATTCTTCGGCGATGGCCAATAATTAATTGCATTCACCTTTTCTAGATCCATATTCAACTCATTCACAGAGATAACAAAACCCAAATAAATGAGTTATGTCCTCATAAATGATGATTTCCTCATATTAATCAACAATTTCTCTTGTTGTAATCTCCTCATCACTCTAGCTAAATGATTTAAGTGCTATGCTTTTGTCTTGCTGAAAATTAATATATCATCAAGATATACAATGACAAATTTCCCAATGAAATCCTTCAGGACTTCATTCATCAATCTCATGAAAGTACTGGGTGCATTTGTTAAGCCAAATGGCATGACAAGCCATTCATACAACCCTTCATTAATTTTGAATGTCGTCTTCCATTCATCCCCTTCTCTCATGCGAATTTGATGGTACCCACTTTTCAAATCAATCTTTGAAAAAAATCTTGCTCCACTCAAGCAATCCATCAATTCATCCATCCTTGGCAATGTAAATATGTATATGATGGTGATCTTATTGATCACCCTTGAGTCTATCTACATCCTCCAGCCTCCATCTTTCTTTGGGCTAAGCATTGTTGGAATAGCGCATGGACTCAAGCTTTCTCTAATCAATCCTTTTTCCATTAAGTCCTTGACTTGTCTCTTAACTTCTTCATTCTCCTACGGTGTCAATCTGTACACTACTTTTTTTGGTAAAATGGCTCCAGGTATAAGATCAATGTGATGGCTTATACTCCTGATCGGTGGAAACGAACAAGGTAGTTCGTCCACTACTATATCAACAAACTCTTCCAGCAACTCCTGGATTTCCTCTGGTAAATCATCTACTCTTGTACTGGTCAAAACAATTGTAGGCTTCTTGACCATAATAAATTGTGTGTCTTCCTTCTTCTTAACCTCCTTAAGAAGTTCCTTCCCACTCATGAGAAGTATAGTGTTGCTTTCACTTATTTATCCTTGATCGACAACAACATGTGAGTCCTCCCATTCTTCTGCAGGGTGTATGTGTTCTTTCTTCCATCATGAACCACATTTCTGTCATATTTCCATGGTCTACCCAACAATAGATGACAAACATCCATGGGAATGACATCACACATCATTTCATCTTTATACCCTCCTATTTTAAACTCAACTAAACATTGTTTAGTGACATTTACCTGATGTCTTTTTTGTAGCCATGAAACTCTGTATGGGCTTGGATGTACGATAGTCTCCAACTCCAGTTTTTCTACCATCTCTATAGAAACGAGATTTTTTGTGATACCGCTATCCACGATAACTTTGCATACTTTGTCTTTTGTCTTGCAAGCAGTCCAAAATAGACTGTTCCTTTGGGCTGGGTTCTCTGTCTCCTTCTCTGGATTTAAGAGAACTTTCCTCATCATCAATGATCTTCCGCCCTCAGCATCTTCTACCTCAACATTCTGTCCCTAAGCTTTGGCAATGTGAGTTTCACCACCATCTTTCTTTCTATCTGGACACTCATAAGATTTATGTCCATTTTTACCACAAACAAAACATTTCACTTCGCTTCCTCGGCCTCTTCCTCTTCCTCTAGATCGAGGAAAAGTATTCCTATCAGCGTACTTCCCTCTTTGTGAGCTTCCTCCTCTCTCATGTTGAGATTGAGGTTTCTTCCCTTCTTCTTTAGATTTTTGAGTCCTGTCTGGGACAATTGTTTTGCCTCTGGCTTGACTTCTACCTCGGCCTCTTTGACCTTGCTTTCGGCTCAACTTTTCTTCAGCTTTCAGAGCCATCTGATAAGCATCTTCTACATTCCAAAGGGTAATCATACTCATCTCATATTGAATTTCATATCTCATACCATTCATGTATCTGACAACCTTTTCGTCATCGCTTTCCTGATGACCTACCCTGAAGTTTATCTTGTAGAACTCTTTAGTGTATTCTTTCACTGACATCAGCTTCTATCTCAAATCCTGCATCCTCTGAAACAGAGTGATTTGATAATCCTTGGGTATGAATTTGGCTTTCATCTTCGCAACCATTCTATCCCAACTCTTGATTTTCTGCTTGCCCTTGCAGCGTCTGTCATCCTACAGTTCATCTCACCATAGTGTTGCATGCCCTTTAAGGCTAGTAATAGCATGTTTGACCTTCTTGTCTTCCTCGACATCCTCATAGTCAAAATATTTATCCAGAGCTCTAATCCAGTCTAGAAGATCTTCAACATCCAGGTTTCCCTCATACACTAGAATGTCCATTTTTTCTCTGGCACCTATCCTTTCAACAACCCTGAATAGGCATTCATCTGCAACATCCTCGACTGCGACTTATTCTCCATGTCCAGCTTCATTTTCACTTTCAGCCTCGCTAAAATCCCCAGTGTCAACTGTGCGTCTCTGTGCTATCTCCATGGCATCAATCCTAGCACGTAATTCGCGCATTTCTCTTTCCACTGCTGGATCATGCATTGGCATTGGCCTGTCTCTTCTTCTCGACAACATGGATGAGAAATGTTCCTCTGTTCTCTGCTACAGAAAGAAAAGACTTTGTTCTGTAGCTCTGATACCAAATTGATATGTATCAGACTGCTCTTCTTCCTCTCGCTTCCTTTGTCTGAAATATACAAATAGATTCTAGCTCTGATACCACAACTGATGCAGACCCCTGAACCCTCGAGCTGAGATCTTCTCAGGATTGTTCCAAGATTCCCTTGAGTCGAAGCGGCTCCTTTGTTTCTCGCTAGAATGTCCAACGAATCCACAGGTCCTTCGTAAAACTCACCCTATGTAGATTTACTCCAGGGTGAGCCTTACGCTTCTATATGACCACGATCTGGTCCTTACACAGACGTCTCTCGTAACTCGGAAGTTCACGAGTCGAATCCCCTCAACTTCTCTTTTTCCAACCTCCGATGCTTGAGATCACAATATGGGTATAGCTCCTTCTTTGTCAATGCCCACCACGCGTGACCATCGGCTAGGGATAAATACTAGAACTTCTCACAACTTCGCGACCTTATGAGTTGGAGTATCGAACTTTGGTGCTCTCCCCTTGTGAAACCCCGAGACATGATAGTTGACTTCCCTTTGAATACTTCTCACAACTCGCAATCTCGTGAGTTGAAATGTAGAGTCTTCGTGCTCCTCCTTTGAAAAATCCCGAGATGTGATAGGGAAACTATGGGTTGACCCCTCGATGGGAGAGTACATGCCACCTGTCACCCTTGCGGTCCCCACTTGACATATGTGCCACGCATTCGCATGATCTCTCGACTCTCGCCACTTCGCAACTCCTGCAGTTGAAACTGACTCCTCCCAACCTCTGAAACCCCAATACGTGATATAGTGAAGAGGTTTATGATCCCACAGTTGTTCCTTCTTGTTCAGATCCAACGACCTGGATCTCTTCCTCCACTTCTCGCAACTTGGAACTTCGCGACTCCAAGAGTTTGGTCTTCCACCTCCAAACTCATGAGCCTCGAGTTTGCGAAATGATCCAACGCTCAACCTGACCACAATCAACGGTCCTCTTTGATTCTTGAACCCAAAAGGATGAGTTCATCCAACCTCTATCCACCTTCCAGCTTCTCTAGATCCTACGATCCTCGCGACTTCATGAGTTCTCCATAGAGAATTTCACCCGCTCGGTCCCTCCTTGACAACTTCTACAAAGTGAACCAGTGTTCCTCGTCCGAACTCGGCTTCTGCAAAGTGACTTCACTCTGTCTCTTTTTTTTTTAAGACTTCGAAGGCACTAACCCTCCTGATATTTCACTTACAACTCAAGTCTCGAAAGGAATCTTGCACGCACTACTTGTGGCAGAATTTCAAATACTCCTGGGTATTTGACCTCCTGACTCTGTGCATTTTATGCGATGACAGTCCTTCCTCTTTCAACCTTAGTTGATGAATTCTAAGGCCTCAAATAGCTTGCGCACACCTTGCACGGATTCTATGCTCCACATGCACTTCTGCTGGAATGAGAACAACAGTATCCCTCCTGAGCTTCCAGAGATAAAATCTGAAATCCTTGTCAACACACACCTTGCTGACGTTCCACTGCACTCCTTGCAGAAACTCTCTCTCAGGAAGAGAAAAAATTGAAACTCATTCTCTTTCTTCTATCAGACTTCAAACATTGAACATAAGGTCATGCATTCAACACAACATTACACAAATGTATAGCAAAGAGAATAAACAACCATAAGCACATCATTCACCATGTATAAACAAAAAACATCATAACACCATGAATTCTGATTCAAAGCTTCGTTCATTAATTCAAAGCTCCTGTACATGGACTTCTCCTCTACAGCTCCCTTCTTCTATGCTATGCTAATGATATAATGATCTTATTCTTACAATGATACAAGAATGAGGGTGTCTATATCCGTTTTCCCTCCTATGCTCTAAACTGTCTAATCTATCATTCAAACCTACCTACTTTCATTAACTGGCTTAAATGCCTTAATACAAAAAATGAATGGGAGAATTTCTCCAAGTCCGTTTACAATCTCCAAAGTATAAATGTGCGTACGTTCCTCTTAACTATTACATTAATGCTTTTGTTTTCAAAATTCAAAACGGGTCTTATGAAAACGTGCTCTTTGTGCATCCCCACGTCCAGTTATTTCTTTGACTTAGTTGTGCGCTTTGGCTTTGTGCGATGCTCCTGCATCAAACGTGGTCTTTTAAGTGGCCACACTGGGAAGAGAACCTCGAGAAAATTACACCCCAGAGATAAGGGACAAGCGTCGGATGATTCCTATGGAAAGGAAGCAAGTGACTCAGAGGGATCTTCTAGGAGAAGAACTAGTTCTTATTCCCAAAGAAAATGGAAGAAGCGAAAGCATTCCAAGAGTTATAATCTTGAAGAATTCAGGAAGGTCAAACCACCCTCTTTTGATGGTGAAATAAATAAGGGAGAGGAAGCGGAGACCTGGCTGCTTGAACTAAAGAAATATTTCAAAGTCCATGACTTCTCAGAAAATTTGAAGGCCCGAGTGGTTGCCTTCAACTTGAATGAAAGGCTTCCATCTGGTGGGAAGACCTTAAGAATGTAAAAGGGATTCACGAAGAGGGCCTATCTTGGGAACGGTTTGAGAAATACTTCAGGAAGAAGTATCTGTCGGAAAATTATTTCAACAAAAAGACTAAAGAATTCTATGAAATCAAGCTGGGACAACTCACCATAGAGGAATATGTCATCATATTCCTCAAGTTGCTAAGGTACATACCCTATATAAAAGCAGAAAAGGAAAAGGTGAAATGGTTCATCAATGGACTACCTAAGGACTATCAGAATAGGATTGAGTTTGATGAGCCAAAGACCCTAGAAGACACTATCCAAAAGGAAAGATATTGTTATGAACAACTTGGGCATCAGACATAACCATGTGAAGGTTGGAAGAAGAAGAATAGTTCGGGATTCTAGAAAAAGGGGTTTAAATCTCCAAGATTTAAAAATTATAGAAAGGACTCAAGGACGAGTTTCCCAACCCAAAGTGTACACCAACAGAATTTCCCCTCCCAGAGTGGAAATAAACCTTTTGGATCTACCCCCGGAAGGATTGATAACCCAAAGAAAGAACCCTTGAAATGTTGGGGTTGTGGAGAAGAACATCTACTAAGGGACTGCCCGCACTGACAACAGAACAGTCGGAGAATTTACAACGTTCAAGAAGTTATCACCGTCAATGACATGGCTAGGAGTATGCCACAAATTTATGCAACCGTGGATAATAAACAAGCTGACCACCAAGCTTCAGTGGTGGAGATAGAAGGTATGATCACCAACCATCTAGTGTCTATTCTAATCGACCCTGGTTCAAAATTGAGTTATATAGCCCCTAAGGTTGTGGATAATTGTAAATTATAGCCACATAAACACGCCAAGCCATGGTTGGTATAGCTAGCCACTGGAACCAAAAGAAAGGTAGTGGAGGTCATACCAGCCTGCCATTTTACTATGGGTGAATTCTCCACCCAAGCAACCCTTAATATATTACCCCTAAGGTCGTATGACCTGTTGATCTGTATGGATTGGCTAGCCACATATAAAGCCAGACTGGACTGTTACCATAAAACCTTAGAATGTGTAAGTGAAGGAGGAAGAAGGATAACCCTTCAAGGGATCCAAAAACCTATCTCGGTGAGATGAATATCATCTCTTCAAATGAGAAAATATTGTAGAAAGGGGTGCCCACTATATGCGATACAGGTATTGGAATCAATTGAAAATGAAAAACCAAGCCTCGAAGACCATCCCACACTAAGAGAATATAGATATGTATTTCCGGAAGAGGTACTGGGTCTACCTCCAAGAAGGGACATTGACTTCTCGATAGAACTTGCACCAGGAGCGGTGCCAGTGTCTAGGGCACCCTACAGGATGAGCACACCCGAACTAGTTGAGCTTAAATTACAATTAAAAGAAATGATGGAAAAAGGCTATATCCGGCCCAACATGTCTCCATGGGGAGCACTAGTCCTGTTTGTGAAAAAGAAAGACGGTACCCTCCGATTGTGTGTAGATTATAGACAACTCAATATGGTAACCATAAATAACAAGTACCCCTTACCCAAGATCGATGACTTTTTCGATCAATTGGGAGGTGCTTACATCTTCTCAAAGATTGACTTGAGATCTGGGTACCATCAAGTCTGAATCAAGGGTGAAGATATCCAAAAAACTGCCTTCAGGACGAGATATGGTCACTATGAGTTTGTGGTAGTACCATTTGGATTAACCAATGCCCCTGCCACTTTTATGTGCTTGATGAACAATGTGCTTAGAAAATTCCTAGACAAATTTGTATTGGTTTTTATTGACGATGTATTAATTTACTCCAAGAATAGAGAGGAACATGAGGAACATCTTAGGCCTGTACTTCAAGTGCTAAGAGAACATCAACTCTATGCCAAACTTAACAAGTGCAAATTTTTCCAGAAGAAAATACATTACTTGGGCCATGTCATATCTGAAGAAGGAGTAGCAATGGACCCTGACAAGATCAGGTCTATCATGGAATGGCCTACCCCAAAGGACAATTCATATATAAGGTCCTTTATGGGATTAGCAGGATACTATAGGAGATTTATAAAAGGATTCTCCAGGATTGGTTGTCCAATCACTGCTCTCCAGAAGAATGAAGCTAAATTCACGTGGATGCAAGAATGTGAAGAAAGATTTCAATCCCTAAAACATCTACTGACCCACGCACCCGTGTTGAAGATCGTCGATCCCAAAGTTGACTTCCTCGTGTGCACAGATGCATGCAAGGAAGGGCTCAGAGGAGTCCTTATGCAAGGAGGAAGTGTTGTCTGCTATGAATCCCAAAAATTGAATGAGCACAAAGTCAACTATATGACCCATGATCTAGAGCTGGCCACCATAGTGCACGCCTTAAAAATGTGGAGGCATTACCTCCTGGGAAGGAAATACGTACTTATGACAAATCACTGTGGATTACGACATCTGTTTGACCAACCAAAGCTCAATGCCAGACAAGCTAGGTGGATGGCCCTCCTTAGCGAGATTGATTTTGAAATCAAACATATCAAAGGAAAAGAAAATAAGGTGGCCGATGCCCTTAGCCGAAGTATGAAAACAATTCACCTGGCAGCGGTGAGCACCTACGAGACGGATGTCAAGGAAAGAGTTAAGAATGCACAAGAAATAGACATATTCTTCCAAACCGTGACCTCGTATATGGAGCAAGAACCCACAGGGATAAAGTATGAAGGCTACCAGATGATAGATGGAGGTCTGCTAACTTACAGAAACAGATTGTATATTCCAAATTGTGACGACTTGAAGAGGTTCATAATGGATGAACTACATAAAAGACCCTATACTAGTCATCCAGGATATGAGACACTAGGAAACAATTCTATTGGCCTGGATTGAAGAAAGACATAGCTGAATACTTAGCCAAATGCATAGAGTGCCAACAAGTTAAAGCAAAACACCGACACCCAGCAGGATTATTACAACCTCTACCAATCCTGGAATGGAAATGGGAAACCATCTCCATGGATTTCATCACTATATTACCAACCTCGACCAAACAAAATGATTGGATAAATTAAGCAAGTCCGCTCATTTTATCCCCGTCAAGTTGACTTGCAAGGTGATAAACATCGCCCACGTATTCATGAGGGAGATATTCAGACTACATGGTATGCCTAAAGAGATCGTGTCTGACAGAGACACGAAATTTACTTCCAACTTTTGGAAATCCCTGATGGTGGGTCTAGAGACCAAATTATTGTTTAGCACAGCCTATCATCCTCAAACCGATGGATAGATGGAGAGAATGAACCAAATATTGGAAGAAATTCTAAGGATGCATGTAATGCATCAACCCAAAAAGTGGGAAGACTACCTGCCACTGGTGGAATTCGCCTACAACAACGGCTACCAAGAATCCCTGAAGATGAGTCTTTTCGATGTCCTCTATGGTAGGCCATGAAACACTCCAGTCAGTTGGAGTAACCCCATAAACAAAGTTACTATTGAACCCGACATGATGAAATAAATGGAACAACAAGTGACTCAGATAAAAAAAAAAATTAAAGGTCACTCAGAACCGACAGAAAAGTTACGCCAACCGAAAGAGAACTCCAAGAGAGTTCAGGGAGGGATACCAGGTATATCTCAGAGTTAGACCCAAGAAGAGTTCCCTAAAGATGGGAGCTTGTTCCAAGTTGGCACCTCGTTATTGTGGACCCTTTGAAGTTCTAGATAGAATGGGACCTGTAGCCTATAGGCTAGCACTTCCTCCCACAGTAAAAGCACATAATGTTTTCCATGTTAAAAAATATGTACATGATTCTAATCATATAATTGACTGGTCTGTGATCCAGGTGGAACCGGAGGGAGAATTCCTACTAGAACCTCAATGCATACTGGACAGAAAGGAAACCCCGCTCAGGAACCGAACCATTGCACAGGTCAAGGTGCAGTAGAAACATTTTGGCCCAGATGAGGCTACATGGGAAATGGAAGATGCCATGAAACATGCATATCTGATTTTGTTTACTTCTGTACATACACATCATATTGATAGATAGAACATCGAGGATGATATTCCTTTAAGGGGGAGGGATTTGTAACACCCTGTTTCCCCCAGTCTATAAAAATAACTATATTGGCCAAGAACTATGGCAAAGTCAAAGATGTGAACGTTTGATTTGAAAGACCTTTGTATAAAAGGTCGATGAATGTAAATAATATCGTGAATATGTGTCGCATGATTGCTAGGAGGGGGATGTGTTGAAAGAGACCACGATGGCTGATGAGAGGTGGTGGAAGGGGCCGGGAATGACTGCATTAACTTCCACCGAACCGAAACCATACTAGTTTGTGTGTACTCGAAAACGAAATCTCACTCTCAGACCTCGGAATGAATTACCCGTCAGGATGGTAGGTGGGAAGGCTCCTCAAGAGTAAATGAGGGGATGGGGGTGAACCGCCCATACGTAG
Source organism: Picea engelmannii (assembly GCA_009831015.1). Lineage (NCBI taxonomy): Eukaryota > Viridiplantae > Streptophyta > Pinopsida > Pinales > Pinaceae > Picea > Picea engelmannii. The sequence continues at coordinate 327,395 of ML788741.1, forward strand.
AAGCTCTCAGACCTGACCATCGGACAAGGAAATTCGTGCCACATGCAACCTCGCAGGAGGAAGGCAAGGAAAGAAGTGTGGAAGAGNATCGTGGAAGGAGAACCCAAAGAAATCCAGAAAATACAACGAGTCATGAACAGAGGAGAAGGAGAGTAACCTTCATCCTGGACTTCTGATGAGATGGAAGTAGGAGACTGAGTCTCAAAGCATTGTGGTCTAGCTCGGGGGTGGAAACGAGCACCCCTCTCAGAAGTCATGTCAAACCTGGTGTTTTTCTAATAAGTGTTTATATCTCGTATCTTGAATTGAATATAATGGACGCATGCTCATGTGTGTACACTTGTAAATGATTTATTTTTGTATAGAAGTGTTTGCCTGGTGTTTTGATCAGAAATAATGGATGCATGCTTATACTTATATGACCATAGACGGCTTATGTATAGAATGAATAAGTTCAGATTACGAGCCCGTTCCCTTGAGAATTGTCCCATGTACTTGACTCATGCTATGCCCTGGTTTGATTTCCCAAAGGCACCTCCTTCCAGAAAGTTCCTTCACATTCCAGAGCCGGAGTGAGTTCCTTGAAAGGACTACCGTTTTAGTAAACATACGAGCTTACTTCACCCCTGTCACGGAGTTCATAGCTTGGTAATGTAAGAAGTCCTTTCAGTCAGGTCACCAAGCCTGGGGATAATTACCCAAGAACCCATTGAAGGATTTTGTGGTCTAAGTTTGGAAACCTTGGACCAGAGAGAATGGTTCCCTCATGTTTTTCGACATTTCGGCTCCTGGGAAACCCAAGGGAAAGTTCCCTTGTACCTGCCAGTTGTGAAATCTCGATATATGAAACCCAAAAATGGTCTAGCATGGATAAGTTTTGGTGTTTCGGTGTTTTGACAATTGGGAAACCCAAGGGCAAGTTCCCTTGTACCCGCCAGTCATGAAATCCTGATATATGAAACCCTGAAATGGTCTAGCGTGGATAGGCTTTGGTGTTTCGACGTTTCGACAACCGGGAAACCCAAGGGCAAGTTCCCTTGTACCCTCCAGTCACAAAATCTCGATATGTGAAACCCCAAAATGGTCTAGCGTGGATAGGTTTTGGTGTTTCGGCGTTTCGTCAACCGAGAAACCCAAGGGAAAAATTTCCTGTCTTCGCATATCGTGAAATCCCAACTTGCAAAACCCTGAAATGAGCTTAGCGGTGTATATGGGTTTCGTAGTTTCGGCTCCCGGGAAACCCAGGTGTGAGACCTCCTGTATTTGGATATTGTGAAATCCCCACTTGCGAAACCCCGAAATGAGCTGAGGAAAGTTTATGGGCTTCGGAGTTTCTGCTCCCAGGAAACCCAGGTGTGAGACCTCCTGTCTCTACATATCACGAAATCCTGACTTGTGAAACCTCGAAATGAGCTTAGTGGATATAATAATTTTGGTGTTTCGGCACCCGGAAAACTGAAGTTTATGAACCCCTCGTCTTCATATATCGCGAAATTCTGGTGTGCGAAACCCCGAAAGGTAGAGTGCCAGGATTTAATCCAACCCATTGATAAATTCGGTGATCTGTTGGACCCTTTTCGGGTTTCGGCATTTTGAAAGACAAAGAGTAGGGGAACACTGCATCGCAGTTCCCCGAATCGCGAAAGCCAGAAGCACCTTTCTGGCAAGGCCACAGGTCATAGCCAATGATCACATGGGGAAGGATAAGGGAAGGGAGGGTCTGCACCAGGTCCTATAGAAATTCGAGGATTCTGTTCCTCGAAGAAAAGACAAAAAAAGAAGAAGAGAAAAATATTAGCTACCGTAGTGGGTGTGTGACACTTTTCCACCCGCTTTATCCCAGTCCCTTCTTGTCTTAATTTCATGATGTTGGATTTCATCACCAACTAGTGACTTCGAAACAAGAATGTTTGTTTGCATGTTTGATATCTAGATTTTATTAGTGAGTGATGTTTGTTTCTTTAGTTGTCCATATATTTCTTTCATTCTTTATTTGGTGTGGCCAACATTGGCCCTCATCGTTCATGCAGGATGCAAGGATTACCTCCGGAAGAGTTGTAAGAATATGCTCATTTGCTTCCTAATTCACCAAAGGATCCTTATCCTGAAGGAGCAGTCAATAACGACGTGTCCTCTGAGATTGGAAGTTCTACTCCATTGGTAGAATCAACACTTTCTGTAAATCCATTATTGAGTGTTATACAAGATCCACTTTTGCTCCAAATAAACTCATCGGGAGACGTTGTTTCTGAAGACTATACTAGAATACCTATTGGAACTTATGCAGAGTATTGTGTAGATGATCCACCCTTTGAGAGTGAATCATTTAGAACTTTGGTTCATACTGCTGGAATTTTTAATCCTAGCTCAGTCCCTGTCTATTCTTTTTGGAGGACCTCCTCGGGACACGATATTTTTGATAAATTAGGAATGATCCCAAATAAACCTATGTAATCACATACACCCGCAAATTCCACTTATTATATAGTACCTTTAGATCATTTTACTGGCACAAACAATAATGTATTTATGGTTTCAGACCAGTTGTTGGTTGGTTCTCATACAATCCTTCCTGTCCAACTCACTAGCTCTACCATGGTCCCACAAGTTACACATGTTTTTGCTGGAAGTTCGATCATAAATCAAGATCCTATTGGAACGCCACTTCCCCCTAGTTCAAGTCCATCACTTCCACCTGGGTATAATGTTCTTCATAGTTATATTACTAATCATGCCCAGAGTCCATCCGTAGGGTCTAATATTTTTGTTCCACCTGGGTATCATGATGCTAGCGGTTTTGTTCCCACACCTACCCATGTTCTCTCTGGAGGGCCTCACATTCCTCCTCCACCTCCACCTAGAGGATCTAATCATCTTGGCCCAAGTATCTCCAATCAAGTTGGAGGCACCAGTCATTCTATCGCTTCTAGTTTTCAAATTCCCATTGGAGGCCAACCTCAAGTTGGGGGGAAACCCCAAGTTGGGGGTCATAACCCAATGTACGGGAAATATATACCTAGATTACAATCTCAACCTTGGAATTTTCCTTTCCAAGGAAATCAACAACCTCTTGGGGGGAAAACTCCTCAAGTAAATTCTTTTGTACCCCCTAATCCTGAGCAACCCTATCCAAGATCTGTAAATCCTACCTGGGGTCAAGTTTTTCAGTATAATGCTCCTTTCCAAGGTAGCATACCCAATCAACCAACACATGTTGTCTACTTGACTCAAAACCATTCACAACTGAATTTGACAGGACCCTCTAACTATCTATAGTCTGCTTATGGTCCTACTGGTATACCTATGAGATTACCTCCTCAAAATTACCAGTTTCCTCAAGTGAATAGACAGTTGGCATTTCTAGCTACTTTGGATTTACCGAATTTATGTAGGATTTTGAATGATCCTATTTTTCATTCTTATTACCATTTGACATTCCTAAGTTTGATGATCGATCGGGAGAAGACCCAAATAATCATGTCATGACATTTCATCTTTGGTGTTCATCAAACTCCTTGATGTATGACTCCATTCGATTGCGTCTTTTCCAACGAACTCTTATGGGTTCAACAGCCAAATGGTATATTGAATTGCCACGAGGATTCTTCAATGATTTCAAAACCTTAGCTATGGATTTCTTAACGCATTACCAGTTACCGATATGATATGAGACATGAACCGAAATTTTGAGTTCATTTAAACAATCCTCTTCTACTCATATTTCAGATCATATTCATGAGTGGAGGAGGAGAAGATGATTAATCAAAGTTCCCCTTCTTGATAAATTGTTGGCTGAGTGGTTTACCAAATCACACATCGGTCCTATAGCCCGTGATGTTTCCATGGGTAGCGTCGTCACTAAAGAGCGGGCGATTAGTTGTGCTCAATACTTAGATCTCATTTATTCACAAATAGGAACACTATATGATTTGATCCATGATGCTCCTCACCCTTTTACAAATCCAACCCCAATGCCTCTAGTAGCTTCTCATGCTACTGATGGTGTGATTGGCACTTTTCATGCTGAGACTCAGTCCAAACAAGCTAGTCATTCTAATCCCAAATTTACTACTGCTAATATACAAAATGTTACTCCTCCAAATTTTCCCGGTAAAAGCTCTGAGGTCAATACAGTTTAGTCTACACCTACCGGTAAAAATCAAAATAAAAAAAAAGGAAGGGTAAGAATAAACATGATAAAAATAATAATCAACAATTCGATAAACCCAAGACTTAGCCTGTTGATGATAAAGAAAAGTGAAAACCTTTTTATCCTTATCTTATCTGTGGTGAGGATCATTATACGAAAGATTGTCCAAGACGTACTGAGGTTAATAAGTTCCTACAAGGGACCGAGAAACCTCCTACACCCATCGTTTTGTCACAACCTTTTCCTTCTCAACAACAAACCCAATTGGTTATTCATGACCAACCTTATCCCCCTACCACATCTTATGTATTTATGTGTACTAGTGACTTCAAGAAGAACGAAGTTGCAGTTGCTACTCGAACCAAAGATTATTATCCTTTCAAAGAGAAAGTTGATGATTCACCACCTCCATTGGTTCAACCTCCTCCATCGACTTCACCTCCCAGCAGTCCTCTTCATATTGAACGACTGAGTCTAGATACAGTTCTTCGTCTACCTCCTAAGGGAACTGTTCGTAAGTCATCATTTAATCCCCATGCACGTGCAGCTCAAAACTATAGTATTGTAGAAGATCTTGCACATGCACCTTTTGCGATGTCGGCTCTCGAAGTCCTTCAAAGTTGTCCTACGCAACATAAGGCACTGTTAAAGGCTATTGGTGGAATCGATCCTACCGATAAAAACTTGATAATATTTAACTTGGAAGATCACATTCCAAGGCTCCTTCATCAATTAGTGTTTCAAATACAAGTCATTGTGGAAAATAAGAACATTTGTTGAACTGTTGTTGATGAAGGAGCTTCGACTTGTGTCATGTCTATTACTTGTTGGAAATCCATTGGCTCTCTTGCCCTTACTAAGTCACACAATACTTTAAAAGATTTTAATGGTACAAGGTTTAAACCTTGTGGTGTTCTTCCTTCATTATTGATCCAAAAATGAAGGTATTACTGATCAATTGCAAGTTCACTTCATTGTATTTTATGCATCGGATCGATAAGAATGAGAAATACATAAACTCATTAACTAGTTTCAGAATATCAAATGTAACTTTTACTTGATGCTCATTAATGATTTAAAGAGATCAACCATTAATAATCATGTTGCAAATGAAGAGAAGAGAACAACAAAACAGAAAGATAAATAGAGACAAGAACTTGTTAACGGAGTTCACCAATCGTTGGCTATGTCTCTGGGCCCACTTCCAAGTGGAGGACCTCTTTATTGCTCTTTAAAATGCTCAAAGTTCTCTTACATAGGCTCTTTGTTGTTACATTACATGCTTCATATCTGCTGTGCAAGACCTCCTTGCTCAGATTCATACATGCATCATCAAACTCCTCTAAAAAACATGAGACAATGCCTCTCAAAATATGAGAAAAGGCCAAAAAGTATGAACTGCTCCTTCAAATCTCTGCATCAAAACATTGTCCTCCAAGCTTCAAAAAGCTTTTTTTTTTATAGTTTTCATGCTAAGATGAGGAAAACCAACTTCCCCTGAAGATATGGCCTCTTTCTGGGATCAAATCCCCCTCCAAATGGCCAATATATCCTAAAAAAACCACTTTCTGGTCATAATATCAGGCAAAATAAATTAAAAATACATTTAATAGGGTAAAACCCCACTTTTAAACCATAATATATGGTTAAGTCCCCAAATAAAAGGCGTTCACCCCTCCATAATGGTCATATGCAATCTCATATGGCCAAGCGCCAGCCCTTTGGGTTGTGCACTGGCCTTGAATAGGCTCCAACCCCTAGTCTTTGGGTACTTTCCACGGGACCTATGGGTTAATGGATAGACCCCCACGCATAAATTGTGGATAAGCCCCTGGATTTTGGGCGGATACCATGTAACTGATGGATGTATGGTGGATGGGTGGTTATACCATGTGTCGTTCCCCTTTCACTGACCGGTGGTCGCATGAACAATCAAGCCACGGGCTGGGGCTTAGTCCCAACCCCCTCCACACCACATATTCAGATATTACAACACATATATAATTAATTTTGTTACATATAACAAGTAACATGTGGAGTGCGTTGGTGTTGGGCCATTTCTCAAGGTGCTTGGGCTTGGTGGAGGTCATGGGTTCAAAACCCATGGACTCCAAACTTATTTTTGGAACCTGCCACACAACTGTTGACTGGGTGCCACGTGGCTGCCCATGCGTGGGCCACATGGCACCACCACATTTTAACACAATTTTCCACATGTCCACATTGCATTGGTCCGAGTCTGCCACATATTTCCAGTGAACTGCTGTAGTGCTTTCACATGTCTCTACCACACCAACATCATTAATTAACTTTGGTGATGTCATGTTGACGTCATGCTTACACCAACATTGACTTTTTTCCACTCCTTTGACTTTTTAGTTGTTTGAGAATCTGATCAGAGTGCGATAACTCTCGCATACAGAGCCCATTTGAGAAAGTAAATATATGGCCAGAATCAACACAACGATCCAGTCGCAATGGAACTGGTTTCACTCGATTACGAGAACTTTCATTTTTGAGCATTTTTTGAGCCCAGGGAGCCTCTTGGATCATTCCTCCACACTTTGGAAGATTTTGGACCACCAAAAGTCTGCTTTTACTCAAGTAAGAAGTGAGGGTACTGCCTCCCCACTTGTTCTGTATCATCCATCCTCTATGTTGGGACAATGATTACCTGACTAATCACAACAAACATGAAAATTGAGATAGTATTGTTTATTAAAGTAATCATCCCATCAATCACACAATCTTCTACATTATTTGTTGCATTTTTCAGCCATACACCACTGAACAACAAAAAACTAATCAACAATACTAAACATGCTAATGAGAATGAAACAACATGCTTCCCCTTCTGAACAGGAATAGTAATCAAATTATGCAGTTGAACCTCATGTTGTACCTCTGGTGACACTTCATGACTGTTAGAAACATATGGAATAATCTCATGTTTAGCATCAATAACTTTCGGATTTATTACAGACATAAGTGTTAAACTTTTGCTTGCATTTACCATTCTTTTTAACTGTCCCGTAGCTGCAAAAGATCTGTCAGTTTTCATACGATGAGCATGAAGAATGTACTCTTTCCCATATTTCTTGAAGCAATATTTATTTTCCTCCCTATAGAATATAGCTTTCCTATCATAAAGGTATGGGCTTCCCAGTACAATTCCAGATATGTCCAGTGGCACTATATCAAGCTCTACTTCATCAACATAATTAGAAGTGATTGCAAACTTGATTTTACATTGCTTGGTTACTTGCAAATTATTATCACCACATATCCACCCCAATGTATATGGTTTAGGACGTGGCTTTGTTTCAAGTCCCAAGTTATTTACAACCTCTCCACTGATTATATTGGCTTGTGATCCACTGTCTACAAGAGTATCAACTTTAACATTATGTGTTATAACCCTTATGTGGAAAAGTTCACTCCTTTTATACTCATCATTTACATCAACTAATCTAGAAGAGCTAGTACTTGCAACATAATTTATACCTCGGATTCCCCTAGGTACAACATGTGTCTCATCACCAGAATCTAATCCAAGATCCACTTGAACTATCATAGCTGTGGTATTCTTCCTTCCGTGGTTGGCATACTTCTTTGGCTTCAAGTCAGGATGTAATATCCAACAACGATCTTCATCATGGCCTACTTTCTTGCAATGCTTGCAAGTAGGCTTCTCCTTTCTTGTTGTGGTTGTCTTCTTCTCTTTCTCTTTCCTTTTCCCAACATCCTTTCTTTGCCAAGTATCTGTAGAAACACTATCACCAACATTCCCTTTACTTGATTCAATGTGAATGGCTTGTACACATACTTCATAAAAGTTAGAAGGATTTAGCATAAGAATAGTGTGCTTGAGATAAGAATGTAAACCACCAATATATTTTAGGAGTGTCTCTTGTGTATATAATGAAATACCCAAATTTAAATCCTTCTTACGAAATATATGAGTATATTCTTGTACACTTTGACCTTTAACTTGCCTTAAAATTTGCCAATTCATCATTTCCTGTTGCATGTATACTAATGGATAGAATTGTTTCTTCAAAGCAGTGATAAAGTCATTCTAGGAAGAGATTGTTTTACCATTTTTATTGAGATCATCCATAGTTTCTCTTTCACACCGTATGAGAGTTGTGCCTCCCAATTTGAGACTTGCAAGTTGGATCTTTGTTTCATCATCAACAATATTTTGTATACTGCAATAAACTTCTAATTGTCTCACCCAATTATCTAGCTTTTCTGCATCTAATTCACCATCATAAGTGGGTAATGGAAAATTTACATCTAACTTTAATAAAGGCATATCATAAGAATGATGATTTTTCTTAGGTTTCTTATCCTTGGAGGGATGTATGCTTGCTTCACTTGTAGATGACGAGGATGAAGGAGAAGAAGGTTTCGAAGGTCCAACACGTCCAACTCCTCCTCCTGCTCTTACTGAAGCTTCGCCTTCTTCAACCTTTGGATTCCTTCGTTGACCTATTTCATGGTAAACTTCCTCTACCATGTCTTTCATCAATTGAAATGCCTCAAAGAAATCATCCTCAGATTCATAAGGACCTAGCTTCCTCGGTGAAGACATATCTTGTTTAAGCGGTCTCCTTTGAATCTCAGTATTAAGAGCCTCAAGTTGGCCTTCTCCTCGCTTGAGTTTTTCTCTAGTGAGCATCCAATGCTTGCAATTCCTGTCAAACCTTCAAAACAAAATGCTCTAATACCATAAAATTGATCCAAAAATGAAGGTATTACTAATAAATTGCAAGTTTAGTTCATTGTATTTTATGCATCGGATCGATAAGAATGCGAAATACATAAACTCATTAACTAGTTGCGGAATATCAAATATGACTTTTACTTGATGCTCGTTAATGATTTAAAGAGATCAGACATTAATAATCATGTTTCAAATGAAGAGAAGAGAACAACAAAACAGAAAGAGAAATAGAGACAAGAACTTGTTAACGGAGTTCACCAATCGTTAGCTACATCTTTGGACACGCTTCCAAGTGGAGGACCTCTTTATTGCTCTTTAAAATGCTCAAAGTTCTCTTACATAGGCTCTTTGTTGTTACATTACATGATTTAGATCTATTGTGAAAGAACTCCTTGCTCATATTTATACATGCATCATCAAAATCCTCTCAAAAACATGAGACGATTCCTCTCAAAATATGAGAAAAGGCCAAAAATTACGAACTGCTCCTTCAAATCCCTGCATAAAAATGTTGTCCTCCAAGCTTCAAAAAGCCTGGTTTTTATGGTTGTCATGCTCAGATGAGGAAGCCAAACTTCCCTTAAAGATATGGTCTCTTTCTGGGATCAAATCCCCATCTAAATGGACAACATATCCTTAAAAAACCACTTTCTGGTCATAATATCATGCAAAATAAATTAAAAATACATTTAACAGGGTAAAAACCCACTTTAAAACCATAATATATGGTTAAGCCCCCAAATAAAAGGCATGCGCGCCCCTCCAGAATGGTCATATGAAATCTCATATGGCCAAGCGCTAGCCCTTTGGGCTACACACTGGCCTTGAATAGGCTCCAGCCCCTAGTCTTTGGGCGCTTTCCACGGGACCTATGGGCTAATGGATAGACCCTCGCGCATAAATTGTGGATAAGCCCCTGGATTTTGGGTCGATACCATGTAACCGATGGTTGTATGGTGGATGGGAGGTTATACCATGTGTCACGCCCCTTTCGCTGATCGATGGTCGCATGAACAATCAAGCCACGAGCTAGGGATTAGCCCCAGCCCCCTCCGCGCCACATATTCAAATATTACAACACATATATAATTAAATGTGTTACATATAACAAGTAACATGTGGAGCGCGTTAGTGTTGGGTCATTTCTCAAGCTGCTTGGGCTTGGTGGAGGTCGTGGGCTCAAAACCCATGGACTAGAAACTTATTTTTGGAACCTGCTACACAACTGTTGACTGGGTGCCATGTGGCTGCCCATGCCTGGGCCACGTGGCACCACCACATTTGACCACAATTCGCCACGTGTCCACATTGCATTGGTTCGAGTCTGCCACATATGTCCAGTTAACTACAGCAGTGCTTCCACACGTCTCTGCCACATCAACATCATTAATTAACTTTAGTGATGTCATGTTGATGTCATCATTGACTTTTTTCCAGTCCTTTGACTTTTTAGCTGTTTGAGAAACTGATCAAAGTGTGATGAATCTCACATACGGAGCCCATTTGAGAAAGTAAATATATGGATGGAATCAGTGCGATGATATGATTGCAATGAAATTGGTTTCATGTGATTCCAAGAAATTTCATTTTTGAGCATTTTCTTAGCCTAGGGAACCTCCTGGATTAGTTATCTATTGTGTTAGAAGGAAAAGTGGTTATTGTTGAGGTTGAGGTGTTTGATGCACCTATCGATTACAACCTTCTACTTGGTCGTAGTTTGATTGATTCTATGTGCACGGTTGTTTCTACTATTTTCCGTATGATACGTTTCCATCACCAAGGAAAAGTTCCTATCATAGATCAAATCGCCTTCTTTAGTTCTGACTTGTGCACTAGTAATGTTCCATTTATAGCGAAAACAACTCCTGGTTATGAGAATGTTCGTGTGGGTCTTTTAAAATATTCATTGTTAATGGGTACTTTCCACATTCCACCACCCGGTGTTCCTCCTCCTTTTGTTGCTTCTNCTTGGATAGTACTTATCTTGGACGATTGTCTTCATTATGGTGACATAATGCCTTTAATTTCGGTAGAATTAGCTTTCAAAGTGCATAATTGGTATTTCACATGGTATTTCTCTTCCTGGAACCCAAGACTATCGAGAGTTACCAATGGATTTTGAATCTGTATACTGTCATTAATATTCCCCCAGTTTCTAAACCAATACGAGATGTTTTGTATGAAGGGAACTTGGGAAATATTTCACCTACTATCCCTCTAGATATTTTGATTAATCCTGGAATATGGAAAATGTTCATATCGGTGCCTCATGTTCTTCTAATGAGATCTGAATTTACAAGGCCCTTTTCCAAGAATTCTATGACGTTTTTCCATGGACTTACGAAGAGATTCATGGAATTGATCCAGATATTGTTGTACATGAAATTAAGACATACCCAGATGCTAAACCCATTCAACATAGACTTCTCCCAATTCATCCATGCAAAGCTACTGTTATTAAACTCGAAGTTGAAAAACTTCTTAAAGATGGTTTTGTCTACCCTGTAGCATTGATTGATTGGGTGTCTAATCTTGTTCTGGTTACGAAGAAACAAGGCATGATCCGTGTTTTTGTTGATTATATGGATATCAACAAGGATTGTCCCAAAGATAATTATCCAACCCCTTTCGTTGACCAGATCGTTGACGATTATGTCGGGAGTGAAATATTCTATTTAATGGATGGATTCTACGGCTATAATCAAATCAATATTTTACCCGCGGATCAACATAAGACTACTTGTATTTCCCCTTGGGGAACCTTTGTGTCCCATAAAATCCATTTTGGTCTCAAGAATGTTGGTGCGACTTTGCAATACTCTATGCCTTATGATTTTCATGATATTAAGCACATTGTACAACCATACCTAGATGACTTACCAATGCATTCCATGCATCGCCAAGATCATTCGACACACTTACGAGCCATTCTCCTACGCTGTCGATATTATCACATACGATTGAATCCACATAAATTCGTTGTTTTGTGTTGAGTCTGGATGAATTCTTGGCTTTATCATTTCTACACATGGGATTAGGGTGGATCCTTTGAAGGTTGAAGATATTCTCAATTTGCCTCCTCCTTCTACCTTACACCAACTCCAAAGTTTGCAAGGGAAGGAAATTTTTTTACGTCAATTCATTCCCAATTATGTCGAACTAACAAAAGGTTTCACTCGACTTGTTAAGAAGGGTCACGATTTTGCATGGAGCGACACTGCCAACAAATCCTTTGAAGCTTTGAAACTTTCCTTAACCTATACACCACTCTTATTTCCCCCCAATTATAGTCGAGATTATTTATTATAGTTGACTGCTTCAGACTCTACCATAGCTATGGTTCTACTCCAAGAAGATGATTCACATGATGAACATGTTATTTACTATTTGAGTCAGAGTCTCACAACCACCGAAACCAAATATATGCATGTGGAGAAATTGGCCTTAGCGGCTATTCAGGTTGTTCAACGTTTTCGTCATTATATCTTATTGCACAAAACCACCATCATTTGTGATTGCAACCCTATGCAACATATCTTTACATGAAAATTGTTGGGGGGAAAATAATCCAAAAGGATAATGATTCTCCAGGAGTTTGATTTGGAGTTTGAGCGAGCCAAGTCAAAGAAATCTTTGGTTTTTGTCGAATTGATATGTGACCTTCCCTCCATTGAGACATAAATTGTGGTAGAGGATTCCTTTCCTGATGAGTCTCTCTTTCTGATCAGTTAAGATGACATATGGTATGGAGACATTATCATTTATCTCCAAACCCAAAATTTTCAGACCGATCTTTCTCGTATAGATCGTCGTTGTATTTGGTATCAAGTCCGTCAATACATTATCCTCGGTGATACCCTTTACAGTCATGGTATTGATTTCATATTTCGACGATGTCTAACCTATGATGAAGCTAAGAAAGATTTAAATTATTGTCATTCTGGAGCATGTGGTGGTCATATGTATGGGTATGCCACTGCCCAAAATATCTTACGAACTGGTTACTTCTAGCCTTCATTGTTTAAGGATTGCATTACTACCGTTTAGAAATGTCACACTTGTCAAATGTATAACAATAAGATCTGATCACATCCTGCTCCTATTTACCATGTATTTTCCATTGGTCCATTCACTAAATGGGGAATTGACTTCATGACATGTAATCCTCACTCAGTCGAGGGGCATGGCTACATTATCGTAGCCATGGATTATTTCACTGAATGGGATGAGGCGATGCCTACATTTGATAATACCAGGAAAACTGTAGAATTGTTCATATTCAGTCATATCGTTACTAGGTTTGGTGTCCCTCAAGCCATCGTCACTGACCATGGTAGTCATTTTCACAATTTCATGATGTTTGAACTTACCGATAAGTTGGGTCTTCGACATAAAAACTCAACCCCTTACTATCCATAGGCCAATGGCCAGGTTGAAGTAATCAACAAAGTGCTAACTACTATGCTTCGACGGATGGCAGTAATTCACAAGTCAAGATGGCACACAATGCTCTTCTTAGCATTATGGGTCTATCAAATGTCCGTTAAATCTTCCACAGGGTTCACACCTTTCCAGTTAGTATATGGTATTGAAGTTAATCTGTCGATTGAATGTGAAATCCCATCTTTGAAATTAGTTGTTGAACTTATCCCTAACACCTTAGCCGAAGAAGAACATTTCTTGTATTTGATGCAATTAGAAGAGACTCGTCGTGATGCTGCTTTAGTCATAGAAACTCAGAAAAAACGTGTCAAAGCTTAATACGACAAGCATGTGAAACCACGTGTTTTTTCTGAGGGTGATTTAGTTGTCCTTTACAAACAAGATCGTGACTTATTAGGGGCCAGTAAATTTGAGCCCATGTGACATGGACCGTATATCATTAAACGAGTGTTGGAGAAAGGGGATTATGAGCTAGTGGATTATGATGAAATTCCTTTGGGTGAACCCAGAAATGGGATTTAATTGAAGAAGTATTATGCTTAAAATATTTTTTGCATGAGTGCTTTGTATTTTAGTGTATCATACTCTAGTGTGATTTTTTCTTTTCTTGTTCTTCCTTTAAGTTGCCTACCTTGCATTGTGCTTGGTTTCTAGATGTCAGCGTCCCCGCTGCCCTATGTTGGATTTGTTGATGGTGCTAGTCGCAAGACTCATAACCTAGTGTATGTTGCATGGGAAATCTATGCACCTATCGATGTGTTGATTAGTATACATGGTTTTTTCCTTGGTCGTGCAACTAATAATATCGTGGAATATAGTGCAATTATCAAGTTATTAACTGAATCCATTTCATTCGGTATACGTCATCTTATTGTACGTTTTGATTCACGACTAGTGGTACTGCAATTGAGTAACATTTATTCCATCATAAGTTCTACATTGTTACAAGTATACTTGAGAATTCGCCTCTTGGAAATACATTTTGATTATATTGAGTATCAACATATTCCTAGATGTTTAAACACATTAACAGATGAATTGGCTAATTATGTCTTAGACAGACATTTGTGCCATTTATAAATCCAAACACACATTTAAAAGACAAGTAAGTTGGTAGGAACTTTATATTAATACGTCAAAAGTTACAAAAAAGTGTTTGTCATGAGACCAAAATGTCAAAATGGTGAAGCTCATGGCTTCATATACATAAGCATAAAGGATGTTTTTCACTATAACAAATGATTGTTCGTGCTACTTGATGGAGAAGTCGAACAATGGATGTTGATGTACCAACTGTATGGCATTGGTAGCGCCGAGGTAACTTGTCCACAATGATGTCAGGGATGTTCATGGTCAATCCCTCAAGGTTTTTTTCGATCTCCTCGATATCCTCAACAACCACCCCTCAACCCACCACTATGCCTATCTCTCCACATATTTGAATAGGATATTATCCTGGAGGTCGAAAAGGAGCCACGTCTGCATTGTTGAGAGCACTTGATTAGTCTCAGATAAATAACAAAAACATTTTATAATTAAAATACCAAAAACAACATATAATGAAAATATTCTTCTTACCTATCTATCCCCATTGAGAACCCTCGGGTAATTCCAAGTCGAGGTCTCCACAGAAGTCAGTCCTGACATATGCATAGTCCTCAACCATAACTTGATGATCCCTCAGCCACTAGAAGAAATCTTGGGCGTATGTGACGAATGTCACGCCTCCATGATGAGCCATCAAATCTACCCATATTTTCATTTGAGGATCTTGTGGAGCAGGTATTCCCCATTCCACATGTTGTAGGTGAAAAACAGGGACCCTCTCTTGGAAGAAGGATACCAAAATAGATCCATACCTGAATTGTTTCAATCGATTGTTCCTACACTTTTGTCAATTGTTTCTTCATGTTTTTCAGAAGACCCTTGCACCAATTGAAAACTCGGGGCTCCATACACTCTATATCACACTGAAAATGGCTTTGTAAAGCCATGTGAAGAGCCACACTCCATGCCATCCAAGTGATAGTGTAGAGGATAGTTCTCAAAGGGAAATCTCGAACATCCTTTATGGCAACTTTGCCACTATGGTTCTCTGTACTTGGTATGCAATGATGTGCAACGAAATAGTCCATGGGTTCACCACTGCCTCTGCTTCCCAATAGTGAAACTCGTGAGCCTCGTCGAGATAGCCCAGTCAAGAAGTAAATGTCATCAATCTCTAAGGTGAGTGTATGCACACCCACATGAAATGCTTGTTCATTGGCGTGCCACATGTGGACTAGGTACTCCAATAGCCTCAATTTGGCTCTCATGCTTTGAACTTTGAAAAATTTGAGCAAGACACACTCCCGAAGTGCCATGAAAGTGCCTGGATCATTCCCGGCAAAGTAATATTCTTCCTCATGCTCACGTTCCCTCCACATGAGCATAATGA
The DNA here is from genome assembly GCA_009831015.1 of Picea engelmannii. NCBI lineage: Eukaryota > Viridiplantae > Streptophyta > Pinopsida > Pinales > Pinaceae > Picea > Picea engelmannii. Next base: position 343,154 of record ML788741.1, read on the forward strand.
CTGATGAAAACCTTGCAAACAACATTACAAGATGATTAGGTTCCTCAAAATTTAAAAGTTGGAAGTTTTCCTAGCTCTATTTCTCTTTTTTTAAATTTGAGTTGCAGTTATTGCAGAGCCTCTCTTTTCCATAGTGTGATGTTGTTGCATGCTAGTTGTGAAACCCCTATGGTGATTTGGGATCGTCGCAGTTTAGGATAGGGTGAGCCCGCGACAATCTCAAAGCACAATAACCCCTAAAAAATTTCCCATAGCTCAAAATTGAACCATTAAAAATGAAAAATTAAACCATGAAAAGAGAGAGGGGAAGATGAATACCTTCTTGACGGAAGTGGATCGAGAAATCGTCCACCGGGTGCTCTAGAATCGTCACTTGAAATTCGGAGGAAAAAGGGCGGTTTTGGCACTAATTAGGGGTAAATGAAAATGAAATGGTAAATGAACCATTTTGAGCTATTTTATTCACATTTTACCATTTTAATTTCAAATTAAATTATTTTTTGAATATTTTTACCTATGCCCTAAGCCTAATGAACTTTGCAAAGTGTCTCTATTGCAGGTTGAGAGATATGAGGACCGAACTTTTGATATGGATCCTTCCTTTTTTGGTCGTTTTTGCGTGTTTTTATAATGTACATATGCTTTTAGGTTTTTTCAGAAAAAACTCCTAGCATGGTCTTAATTCTTTCTCACACTCGTGAAACTATGAGAATGTAATCGAGTAACCTTTTATCTCTTTTTCAGACTCGTAATGGTAACACGAAAAATGAACCCTATGGAGTCTCCTTTAATCTCTTTTCAAGCTCTCTAAACATGGAAATATAACCGAGCGACCTTGTTCTTTTCACGCTCGTAAAAGTATTTGAAGAAAACGTCTGATGAGCGGAAGATTATCTATTTTTCGGTCTCGTCAGACTAACTTACAAAAAAGGACATTTTGGAGTTTTATTTAAGTGTTTTTCGGACTCTCTAAACATGAAAAACCCCTGAGTTTTCTATATTTGGACTCGTAAAACAAGCATCGAAAGGCCCATATGGGACCAAACCACTCCTTCCTCGAGTTAGTTAAAAATACTCCGAGGGACTCATCCAAAGGATTGACTTACATTACAAGAATATGTTATCCTCCTCAAGCTTGTGAAAAAATAAAGAGGTACTCGCCAGAAATGGTGGGGGGAAATTGGGAAAGAAATGTATATCTGTATCAATGATAGTGGCAATGAGTCACTCTTGAACATGCCACCCATATTCATCATTGTATCCAGGTTGGGAAATCCATTTGTCTCTCGTTTTACCATCTACAAGTCCATTTGTTGGGTCCTCCTTGATTCAATGTTTCCAAGACAATTTTTGTGGTGTTCATATGTTCAAGAGAAGTCCAACCTAAATAAGCCTTCAATCGAGTAAGCCATCTACAGTCTTTAAAATTCCTACCATGTTGGCCTTCCCTTAGTTAGTTCCAAATCACTTCATACTCTGATCTACTTCAAATTTGTTACATATTTCATGTCATTGATGGGGGATACATTAAGGCCCTCCTGTGATGAGTCTCTTCCTATCGACTTCAACTCATTATCCAGGAATTATACTTAGAAATAATTTAGTACCCTGGAACCTGCATGCCTCAATGGCATGTCTCCTCTCTTTCAAAAATGGGTTCGCATCATTTCCTCTTAATTGGAAGATTCCATCGAGTGTTCGACTTCAACTCATTTATTCATATTCGTTGGATAATACTAGAGTACCTTGGGAGTCATTGGCATCAATGGTGATTTCCCTCACACTTGTTAATGGTATTCATTAATGATCGGTAATCAAGTATTTTCTACCATGTTCGACTTCGACACCTATAATCACATGGCTATATTCATACTTCGGAACGATGGAAATGAAGACCATGGATATCACCATATCGGTCCAGGTTGAGATGGAGTATTCATAAGTTTGTATTGACACATAGATACACAATGTATTTCTCATGACTATGCTAAATCATAATGACATGGATCCACAGTGTATTTTTAGTGACCATGACTCACTTGACACTTATGATTAGAGTCACTTGTAATCTGAGTATGAGAATGCCTACCCTAGAAGATGGTATATTATTATGCAGATGCTTGATTGTTTGTAGGTTCCCGACCGATGTGCTCCTTGTTTTCAACACACACATTCTACAAAGTATTTCAGTTGTCACAGGTTCCAACTTCATACTTTGGGGGGCATTCTGTTACACATTATTTTGGTCACCCCTGTGATCAACTGACGAATATGCATAACTCACTTCCATGTTCCCTGAAGATACTAAATGAGACTTTCTCCATGAGAAAAGTGGATCATATTTTCTTCCTTAAAAACCATATCAAAGAAGATCATTTCACAATGCTCAATGCTTGGGGTGCGATGATGCTTGATAGTCGCATGTTGTACCAAAACTGGACTGCATTTTCGTCACAGGCTTCTTGTGCATAGGGTGCAACGATGCTCAAACAAGAAGAAAATGTGAAATTCATGAAAGTTATAGAAGGGAATCTTCTAGAATATGAGGTGGCCTTCGATTAGTTTGGATCTTACTCACTTCTCTGATTTAGTGGGATCATCCTAATATCCTCATCCATCCCTCTTTCACCCTATATAAATATGGATCTCTCATGGGAAAGGTTAGGCTTTCTTATGCATGAAGAATTCTATTGAAGATTGTACTTGTGATAACTTTTCTTTAGCTCTCCAAGTCAGGTTGTGAATGCTCTTCATCAAAAGAATTGGAGAAAAGGTGTGTGTGTTGAAGAAAAGGGCCATTGGAAGGGACCTTGCAACATCAAGGCATGGGTTGTATTCTCCACTTTCATTTAATATAATGCAGTAATACATTTCTTCCCTATAAAGGTGTCTCTACTTTTATTGTACAACTCCTTGATCTTATACATAGAC
>ML788741.1:346328-358295 GCA_009831015.1 Picea engelmannii
GCTCTTTCTCTCTGCCCCTCATTCTACCTCCCTCTCTCTCTCTACCCCCTTCCTCCCTCTCTCTCTCCATCTCACTCTCGACCTCTCTTATACTCTTGTTTTCTCTCTTCCTCCCTCTCTCTCTCTCCATCTCACTATCGGCCTCTCTTTTTCTCTTGTTATCTCTTTCCCTCTCTCCCCTTATCTCTCTTGAATGTAACCCTCCCTCTCTCTCCCCACTCTCCCCCCCTTGTTCTCTTCTCCTCTATCTACCCCCCTTCCTACGGTGCAACCTCTTGTTGGACAGTCAAAAGTTACAAAAAATACTCATGGGAATCTCCACTCTCCTCCCAGAATTGATCCACATTAAAAAAGTCATCACATTGTTAGAAATCTTGTGGATGATTTTCAAAGGATTGGTAATAAATCTTGTTCTAAAGACTGTAATGCGGCCTGATGTGTCTTGTCATAATAAATTGTTAGCAAGATCACAAGAGAACATCATTTGCTCCAACAAATATCTCATCTCATGAAACTCAATATCAAAACCCTTAGAAATTATTCTAATAGATGAGATAGCCTCGACACAGGTGGCCCAACATATTTGTGGGCCTTCACTGGTAGGCTACCTCATTCTGACTAAATTTACTTGGACCAGTTAAGGGTCTAGTATGTGATTTCTGGCATGAGAACACTAGGCCTTCTTCCAACCAAAACAATGTTCTAAATTTGAGAAGGGGATCTAGGGACCATGAACCCCATATTAAACACTTTCTTGACATTACACAGACGTAATTGTATGAGAGATTTAGGATAACACATAGTGCACTTAACTTGGGCCAAAGATCTTTCCATAAATGCAAGCCTTGGTATGTTCGAATAAACACAATTTGTAAAACATGTTGTTGTAGATATCACATTCAGTATGGTTATTATTATCACACACACACACACACACACACACACACATGACATACATATTTTGTGTATTTCATAGCACCCTTGTGCAAGAATGCTTAGTTATATTTGTGTTTTCATCATCTAGAGACTTTATTTACAACATCTTGTGTACAAGGCTAGAGGGTTGTACATTTTATAAAAAAACTTGCTTACATGAGACATGCCCCAGGTGTGGTGGAATGAAATTATTGAGCAAGTGCATTCATGTAAAAGATGAGTATGAATTAGGGAGGAAGGAGGCTTCCTTTCAAAGTGTTAGCGATTATTTTTGTCATTAGGCGTAGAAGCACCCAGGTTGCAGATTGCACACAAAATTCCCAAATGCAGCAGCGGAAGGACCAACTTTCCGGTTATGAGTCGGGCGAGCGGGCAAGGTTTTGACGTCTTCAGCCGAGATTCATCCACAAAGTAGATCAACGGTCATCGGGATCTCGGGGTTACCAAGGTACCCGACATATAGCACCAAATAAATCCCTTATGTTTCAAGGCTGAGTCTGGGTCGTCCGATCCAGGGACGCGTGTCGCAAGATCTGGCTGCATCGGCGTTTCGACGGTTGGGAGTTCGTAGGGAGAGGGTTTCATGTTGATCAACATCGCGAAACCCCGAATCTCGATAGCGCCGAAAGCATAGAAGGTGGGGTCCGCGATATCACGAAGTATTTTTCAGCCGTCCATCCGAAGGGGACACCTGGCAGCAAATAGCGCCATCTCGGCGCTTCGCCCATCGCGACTCCAACACGCAAAGAACATCTTCGTTATTTTCCGATACGCGAGGTGCTAGGAGAATCCTGGACCGGGACCCATGGTATCGCCAGGAGAGTAAAGAGCCGTCAGATCTGGAGGGACACGTGGTGCCAAATTAAGCCTCCTCGGCATATCGCTCATCGCGATTTCAATCAGCGAAAGTTATCCCTTTCATATTCGCGAACGCCGAAAGCATGTGGTCACAACCCATGATCACTTGGGGAGAGGAAGGAGCTGCGTGAAGGAGGCCAAAGGTGTTGAGTTCAGTTGCAATGAGGTTCATCGCGATCTCCAGGCATCATTGGACCCAATCTTAATACTGTTTCTAGTATTTAAGTAAATGAAGACAAGATCGGGTGGTTGAAGCCTCCTTTCGTTCATTGAATGAGGCGAATGGAGGGTCTGGCGAGCCTCCTGCTCGCAGAGGTCTTGTGTATCGATTTTCTCAAAAATACCATGCCGAAGTCCTTAACTCAACAGAGAAGTTTACACACGCTAGCCAAGAACTTAACATCTCAGCTACCCTCCTTACAGGAGCCATGCCTGGTTAAGGTGGCATTTAAAGATAGACATTGGTACGAGTTTGACGAAAGGGACACCAAGCTTTGGGTGACTAGACTCGCCTCTGTGAGGTGAATTTTCCTGGGTATATAGGCCCAGTTCTTGTATTTTTTAGAGGGGGGGGGATGGTTGAGCGGAGCTCCCAGTTGTAAAAAATTTAATGAAGAACTGTTTTCTGATTTTTCTGGACTCTTGAGACTTCTTTCCCGATGAATGTCAGTTTTCTTTCGCGTCTTTGTTTATACTGTATCAGAGCAGCTCGGAATTGGAGGATCCAGTCGATTTTTGACTGTTATAGGATGATGTATGTTGGATCACTGTAACGGTTATGTTGCTTTAGACAGTCCCTGTGAACTTCTCAGCACTGAACGACTTGGAATTGGAGGATCCAGTCAAGTCTTCCCTTCAGTTTCTTGAAGCCCTGAACCAAGTGGATCTTGTATTCAGAGTTTTTCCTCTACGAGCTACCAAAAGGCCTGTTGCCTGAGATAATTTGTTCATTCTCCTCCCAAGTCTTCCACCCGTTCATTTTTTAAATCAACTCACTGACTGAAGTTGGGTCAAGACCTCCTTTGTTCCTCGTTTATCAGACCTAGTTCCTATTCAAAGCCATACCTGTTCGAGTCTCTCCCCATTTTATCACCCATCTATTAAACCGTGACATAAAACTGATGGGCATTGGGCTCTGCTCCTGCAAGCAATCCAGGGGTGACTTCCAGCGCTAACATTTCTGGCGCCGTTGCCGGGGATGAAGTTGAAGATTTTCCCTGGGCAGAATGACAACGATCAACTGATTCTGAAGGTGCATCAGAAATCAGAATTATTCAGATTGCTACTGTGCACCTGGTGACTCCACTGTGGCGACTCCATTGTTTCCACTTTACTGTTTCATTTGTGGCCACTGTTGGCACACCTGAAAGCTGACCCAGAGGAGTTTTCTCGAGAAGGATTCAGCGGTTGTTTTCTCAGCCTGAGAAGTTTCCTGGGGTAATGATAATGTTAAGATCTGGCCTTTGAGGGTGAATAAGGACCAAACACATTCGAATTTGCACATCTTTCACCTGGCGACTCCATGATTCAAGGATTGATTGGCAACTCCACTGGTTCGATATGGAGAAAATCCTTGCTCGCAGGTTTGCTCCTTTTGATTTTTCTGCTATTTCTGGTTTTCCTAATGTTGTCCCCTCTCTGGATGAATGGGGTGATTATTTGACCATATTTGAAAAGTGTGAAGAGGAAAACCCTGCTCAGCACCTCAGTGAGTTTCATGAACTCATGTGTCAGTGGGAGATACATCATGAGGATGTGTTACTGAAGATGTTCATGTTCTCGTTAGCAGGGGATGTGCGTAAATGGTACCATTCTTTACCCCCTGCTAGCATTTCTTCACTCAATGGATTCCATGTAGCTTTCACCACCTATTGTCAGAGGTTGTATCCCCCTGAGTTAATTTGTCATAATTGTTGTGAGGGATACCACAACTCTATACAAGAGAAAGTTGTTTCTGACGTAAGTTGTGGGGAGGATCCTGATGACCTGGATCATAACTCAGTCCTTTATCCTCCCCATTCATCTGCATCTGAGGTAGGTTATGAAAGTGATGAAGTTCCCAAGGAGGAGGATGGCGCCCTGAGTAAGCTGATGGATCAGGTGAAATATCTCTCTGCCCAATTAGAAGGGTTGAAATATGAAGACTGTGCAGAGGATTTTCCAGTCCTTGAGGCAGACGCTCTGAGCAACTCTTTTGAAGAGATTGTTGAAGATTCATTAGATGAGTTGGCATCTTCCCCCGATGAGCTTGCTATCTCAGATCAAAGCCATGAAGAGGTAGTTGTGGAAGAGGATTGCTCTCTTTTCCTTCACAAGATTTCCCATGATGTGTTTACATTCGGGGTCGAAGCGGAGGAGCGAGGGATAGTTCCATTTCTGCAAGTTGGAGAAGCTTTGTTCCGCCTCGACTTCGATGATTATCTGGAAGAGGAGCAGCAGAGCCCGATATCACCTTTTTCTTGTCAGAGCAGCCAGACCACTTATGACAGTTACGAATCAGAGTCTGAGCTCGATATGCTAGACTTCCAAGAGCAGGTCGCAGAGCTTTATCCTCTGTTCACTAAAGAAAATTATCACGAGGAAATCAGCCACCTCAGTCTTTCAGGAGACGCTGAGCAATACGAGGAAGAACAGAACCACCCCATGGTCCCTATTTATGATGAATATGAATCAGACCCGGGGGAGACCGAACCAGAGGAGCAGAATATTTCCTGTCCAGAGCCAGTCAGCAAGCAGCCACCACCCGAGAGAAGCGAGCCTACGATAGTTGTCCACCACCAACCTGTGCTTATCAGAGATATTCAGCCACAGGTGAACAGCTGGGTAGCAGAGGAGGGTGTCTATTGCCCATTTTCTGGAATTTTCCACTCATTCTATGACCCTGTCTGCAAGCACATGGAGTGGCATTTCCCCTATGCCTTGGAGTCGCCCTATTTCATCTCAACTCTAGCCTGTAAGGAGGAGTTAAAGAGTGTAACCGCTCTACTGTCACGGTTACACCATCCGCTTATGATCATCGACAGAAGGAAGGAGCTTCTATCCAGGAAGCTGCTTGAATGGCTATGGCAGAAGTTTTCTTTCACCTAGCCCATGTAAAATATTTTATTAGCATTAGGACTGTATATAAATAAGCTCCTTTGAGCATGTACCTTTATTTTGTTTCTTTTATTTTTCGGCCTGTATTTTCAGAAGCGGGATGTTTTGAGCATGACTCCATAGCCCAACAGCAAGGCACTGAAGCTGCGGAATGAGTTCTTAGAGCATCGCAGGGACGACTCTATCCCCCATAGAGCCTAATGTTAGCGATTATTTTTGTCATTAGGCGCAGAAGCACCCAGGTTGCAGATTGTACACAAAATGCCCAAATGCAGCAGCGGAAGGACCAACTTTTCAGTTATGAGTCAGGCGAGCGGGCAAGGTTTTAACGTCTTCAACCGAGATTCATCCACGAAGTAGATCAACGGTCATCGGGATCTCGGGGTTACCAAGGTACCCGACATATAGCACCAAATAAATCCCTTATGTTTCAAGGCTGAGTCTGGGTCGTCCGATCCAGGGACGCGTGTCACAAGATCTGGTTGCGTCGACGTTTCGGTGGTTGGGAGTTCGTAGGGCGAGGGTTTCATGTTGATCAACATTGCGAAACCCCGAATCCCGATAGCACCGAAAGCATAGAAGGTGGGGCCCGCGATATCACGAAGTATTTTTCAGCCGTCCATCCAAAGGGGACACCTGGCAGCAAATAGCGCCATCTCGGCGCTTCGCCCATCGCAACTCCAACACGCAAAGAACAACTTAGTTATTTTCCGATGCACGAGGTGCCAGGAGAATCCTGGACCGGGGCCCACGGTATCGTCACGAGAGTAAAGAGCCGTCAGATCTGGAGGGACGCGTGGTGCGAGATTAAGCCTCCTCGGCATATCGCTCATCGCGATTTCAATCAGTGGAAGTTAGCCCTTTCATATTCGTGAACACCAAAAGCATGTGGTCACAACCCATGATCACTTCGGGAGAGGAAGGAGCTGCGTGAAGGAGGCCAAAGGCGTCGAGTTCAGTTGCAATGAGGGTCATCGCGATCTCCAGGCGTCATTGAACCCAATCTTAATACTGTTTCTAGTATTGAAGTAAATGAAGACAAGATCAGGTGGTTGAAGCCTCCTTTCGTTCATTGAATGAGGAGAATGGAGGTTCTGGCGAGCCTCCTGCTCGCAGAGGTCCTGTGTATCGATTTTCTCAAAAAGACCATGCTGAAGTCCTTAACTCAACAGAGAAGTTTACACATGCTAGCCAAGCACTTAACGTCTCAGCTACCCTCCTTACAGGAGCCATGGCTGGTTAAGGTGGCATTTAAAGATAGACATTGGTACGAGTTTGACGAAAGGGACACCAAGCTTTGGGTGACTAGACACGCCTTTGTGAGGTGAATTTTCCTGGGTATATAGGCCCAGTTCTTGTATTTTTGAGAGGGGGGGGGATGGTTGAGCGGAGCTCCCAGTTGTAAAAACTTTAATGAAGAACTGTTTTCTGATTTTTCTGGACTCTTGAGACTTATTTCCCGATGAATGTCAGTTTTCTTTCGCGTCTTTGTTTATACTGTATCAGAGCAGCTCAGAATTGGAGGATACAGTCGAGTTTTGACTGTTATAGGATGATGTATGTTGGATCACTGTAACGGTTATGTTTCTTTAGACATTCCCTGTGAACTTCTCAGCACTGAATGACTTGGAATTGGAGGATCCAGTCAAGTCTTCCCTTCAGTTTCTTGAAGCCCTGAACCAAGCGGATCTTGTATTCATATTTTTTCCTCTACAAGCTACCGAAAGGCCTGTTTCCTGAGATAGTTTGTTCATTCTCCTCCCAAGTATTCCACCCGTTCATTTTTTAAATCAACTCACTGACTGAAGTTGGGTCAAGACCTCCTTTGTTCCTCGTCTATCAGACCCAGTTCCTATTCAAAGCCATACCTGTTCGAGTCTCTCCCCATTTGATCACCCATCTATTAAACTGTGACATAAAACTGATGGGCGTTGGGATCTGCTCCTACAAGCAATCCAGGGGTGACTTCCAGCGCTAACACAAAGATTTAAATATGTCACATATGATATTGGCGAAGGACGGGAAAGAAAAAAATACAATTGGTGACTTTTCATGTACGAGTATGTGACTTCATCAAGGACTTCGTCAAAAAGACACGCCAATATGTTTATCATGTCCATGTGGCTCGTTGGTAGGATGAACATTTTAGAATATGCAGAGATGCATTTCCCATTGGTCATGTATTATCATTGGTTGATTTTTTTGAGAACTATGCCCTTCAACTGCAAAATGAGATTCAAAGCCAATATTATGACTTAGAGCAGGTCAACACTGTTATCACTCCATAATTTCTTAGGATGAGAAAGAAATTGACATAGGTAACCACAAAACCACCTTAGAAGCCGGGATCTAGCCCTTCCAGCTTCAGAGAGGGATCTCTCTATCTGATTTAACAATTTTCTTCTGAAATTTTAGGCTAGTTATGATAGGTCAAGGTTTGTTTGTTTGTTTTTTAATTGTTTGGTTGGAACAAAGAAAATGGGCCATTAGCAATGGATTCACTGGATTAGTCCAATCAAGGAAGTTTCTACAGGAAAACTTACAAGGAAGGATAGGAACTTTTGTTGGATTCTTAATATTGTTGAGTAATGTGAAAGAAAAGGTGAGGAAGTCGGATTGTACCAAATCAATTAAGAATTATGGAACTAACCCTCTAGTAGAAACATAGAAACTATTCAAATCCGGAGACAGAGTGTGCATTTAAAAACTATTGAATAATTCAGAATTTATGGATAACAAATGAATAACATTGAAAACACACATACATTGACAGATGCACTTCACCAACATAAGTGACACGATAACCATGTAATTCTACAACTGTATTACTAAAATTTGATTACATGAAGCCTCAGATAGTTGTTTCACATCAATGGATCTGTTATTCTCTACTTGGTCCACACATTTTACATCAATAATCACAACTATATATAGGAAAAATCATCCCCCAAGCTCAGGAGGTTGGATCTAACTGATTCCCCAAAAATAACATCCTGTTACATTAAAATTTGGAATTGTATATCCCAAAAATAGACCAAATTGTTGCAAAAATAGGGTTTCAATGATGAGCTCGTTTCTCCCAAACCATGACATTTGTATGAAATTTGGAAGATATATTTTAGATAATCTTTTCCAGAGAAAAAACCTCTCTTGGTTTTTTGAAATTCATATCCAGTTGTCTGGGATCTTCGTTTGAAAAAGATGTCTCCAACAAGAAAATCCTAAATAGTAAAATATAGGGCTCAAATATGTTCTCAATTCCCCAAATATGTAATATCTATGAGAAATTTGGGAGAGGTTATTATAAATTGGCCCGTTCTGAGAAAAAACCTCTTTCAGTTTCTGAAAATGCACCCTGGTTAGCCTGAAAATCGCCTCAGAAGATGACAGGTAAAAAACGGTTTCAAGAGTGGTTTTCGGAGGGGGGAAAGGGGTAGAGTGGTAAGTGGTATTAAGGGGGGGGGGGGGGGTCCAAAATTACAGGGGAGTGAAATGTGGCAGAGGTGGAAACCACTTTTCAGACCACCCCCCCCCCGCTCGTTAAAGTTCGTATGGCAGGGGGGTCTGAAATAATAATGTGACCATTGATTTGATTTGCAATGTTTTGGGATGTGTGCGTGTATGGAGTACAAGAGGTAATTTATTTAGACTTAGGATATAGATTAATTTAGTTTTTTATTTATTGTTTTATTTAATTTTTTATTTGATTATTTTTTATTTAATTTTTAATTGTTTTATTATTTTTTAAATTGTTTTATTTTTTATGGTTTGTTTATTTAATTTGTTTTAATGTTTTTATTATTTGTGGTGTTTTGTATTTTCTTTATTTTTTTATATGTATTTTCTTTATAAATTTGTTTTATATGTATTTTATTTTGTTTTATATTTTAATTTTTGTTGTTTTTTTAATTTTTTAATTTTTATAACTCATTATTAACATTATTATTATTACACTAACCTAATTACACTTAATCTAATTACTAATTATTAACCTAACTAATTAATTTTAATTATTAATTATCAACAGTATTAACCTAACTGATTAATCTTTATTATTAATTATCCTAGGTTATCTAATGACTTATTAAACTAGTTATTTTTGTTAGTTTAACCCTAGTTACCTAACCTCATTTCATGCAGGGATGAAATTAGTGGGGGAAATGACGAAGTGGATGGTGTAATGGAATGAATGGTGGATGAGAATTAGCACATAATATGAATGGACAGGGGACTGAGTGGCACAACTGTGAATGAAGGATTGGGAAAAATGGATGGAGGGGAAAAGTCATCCGAGGAAGCCAACAAGCCAAGATCCTTATTGGAAATAATTTGTAGGATAAAATGTTATTTACAACATCTCAAATATAAAAATCCTCAGCTATAATCAAGTGATCCTATAAAAATTTATAGGACCCTAACATATGCTCCAATTGGGGATGGAAACTCCTTTAATAGGTGTCAAGAACATCGTATATTAGTATCCTGATCCATTGGGTTGATCCCATTTCAAAGACTGCAACCTATACCAATCCTTCATCCAAAAAATAAATGCAAACTCAAAGTTGAAGCTGAAAACCAATAGCTGCTGAAAATTGAAAGCACACATGCTGAAGTCTAAAACCGAAACTGACAAAATGCTTGATCCATAAGCTTATTTATATACAAATGATCCTACCCTACTTGCTGAAAACCAACATTGAATCAAGTGATCTCAAACTTCCAGTAAATCCAATCAAGCAAATGGCTTCTTAATTGTTGCTCACTTTCAATTCCTCTAAGTAAAAAGAAAAACTAAAAATATGATAATTTATACCGCCATTTGAAACTATCTCCGTAGTTTATGAACATTTTAAAACTCATCTTCATCGTAGATTCTAACAGGATTGCAAAAATATCCTCAATGATATGATAAAACACTATTTGTTTATCAACAAAAAGTTTTTCTTGATCTATGGTTGTTTCCTGTTTTGTCTTTAAGCAGAATTTTATCACATGAACAATCAACCATTTGCTTGATAGTTTCCCTAATCTTGACATCAAAATGAAGTTGAAAAGGATCTTCAAAGGAAAAACTTTGACGATGAAATCCTTGGGACTGAATTTGACCCTCTAAGGTCTCAAGATCATTCTCAAGTTTTTCAACAAACTCTTCTAAGAAACGAAGCTTATATTTAGAAGAACATTTACATGACTTCAAATACATGGGTAAAAAATTTGAGAAAGCCTCTTCAATTTGATCATCATCAAACATGTCAAAATATTCTTTAAAACCCTCAACAGAAACAATTTATGCTACTAACTTTGGTTTTCCCATCAATGTTTCAAAGAAGACAACCCAAAAACATGATATAGACCTTATGGATTTAGGGGGTAAACTGTCAGCCCAACTTCTACACTTCCCTTGGAGTGAATCATAAAACAATATGATGAAGACATCTTCATGCTTGACTTTAAGGAGTTCAATAAAATCCCGAAAATTTGATATGTGCTCTAAAGTCCAACCTAAATCCTCTCCATTAAATTTAGGAACATTTCTTAAATAATATGTATCCTTGGGTAAAGGATTAGGAAAACCATAAATCTATGAAAAATCAAAGCGTGCATACCTCGAAATGATAGTATCAACATCTGAGTTCTTCATTAGCCCAGTGGATTCATTAGTGAATGCTTCAAGAAATGAATATTTCTGACAGTGGAATCACCTTCCAACTGATTTTATGATGTGCGGAGTTGCCATGATATTACTTCATTTGGGTATAATTGAAAATGGATTCGTCAGGTGGATGATTTCAACCTTCCTATGTCTGATCACTATCCACCATTAGTAATCAGATCTGAAACTTGATACTCTTTCCTGGATAAACTGGAACTTTTCCTTCCCCAATATGGTCGCCACTATGTTATCACTCTGTAATTTCTTTGGCTGAGGATGAAATAGACAAAGGTAACCAAAAAACCACTTTGGAATTAGTTGGGATCTATCCCTGCCATCTTCAGAGAGGGATCTCTCTATCTAATTTAGCTATGTTCTTTTGAAAATTTAGGCTAGTTATGATAGGTCAAGGTTTGTTTGTTTGTTTTTTAATTGTTTGGTTGGAACAGAGAAAATGGGCCATTGGGCAATGGAGTCACTGGCTTAGTCCAATCAAGGCAGTTTCTACGGGAAAATTTACAGGGAAGGATAGGTACTTTTTTTGGATACTTAATATTGTTGAGTAATGTGAAATAAAAGGTGAGGAAGTCGGATTGTACCAGAGAAATTAAGAATTTTGGAACTAACCCTCTAGTAGAAAACACAGAAATTATTCAAAGTCGGAGACAGAGTGTGCATTTAAACAAATTATACACCTAATTTTCTATTGAATAATTCATAATTTATGGATAACATATAAATAACAATGAAAGCACATATATAATGACAGATCCACTTCACCAACATAAGTGACATGAGAATCCTGTAATGCTGCAACTATATTACTGAAATTTGATTACATGAAGCCTTAGATAGTTGTTTCACATCAATGGATCTGTTATTCTCTACTTGTTCCACACATTTTAAATCAATAATCACAACTATATATATTAAAAATCACCCCCCAGTCTCAACACGTCGAATCTAACTGATTCCCCAAAAATAACAACCTGTTACATTAAAATTTGGAATTGTATTCCCCAAACATAGACCAAACTACTGCAAAAAGAGGGCTGAAATGATGAGCTCGTTTCTCCCAAAACACAAAATTTGTGTGAAATTTGGAAGAGGGTTTTGTAGATAATCTTGTCCTAAGAAAAAACATCTCTCGTTTTTTTGAAATTCATCTCCATCCTTCTGGGAATTGTGTTTGAAAAAAATGTCTCCAACAAGAAAATCCTGAATCCCGAAATATAGGGCTCAAATATGTTCTAGATTCTCCAAATATATAATAGATATGAGAAATATGGGAGAGGTTATTCTAAATTGGCCTGTTTTGAGAAAAAACCTCTTTCAGTTTCTCAAAATGTGCCCTGGTTAGCCTGGAAGTCACCTTGGAAGATGACTGATCAAAAATGGTTTTGAGAATTTTTTTCGGAGGAGGG
>ML788741.1:358345-383181 GCA_009831015.1 Picea engelmannii
TTTTGTTTTATTTTTAATTGTTTTATTTATTTGTTTTATGTTTTATGGTTTGTTTATTTAATTTTTTTTAATATTTTTATTATTTGTCGTGTTTTATCTTTTCTTTATTTTGTTTTATATGTATTTTATTTATACTGTTTTATTTTATTTTGTTTTATATTTTAATTTTTGTTGTTTTTTATTTTATTTTTAACTTTTTAATTTTTATAATTCATTATTAACATTTTTATTATTACACTAACCTAGTTACACTTAATCAAATTACTAATTATTAACCTAACTAATTAATTTTAATTATTAATTATCAAAAGTATTAACCTAACTGATTAATCTTTATTATTAATTATCCTAGGTTATCTAATGACTTATTAAACTAGTTATTTTTGTTAGTTTAACCCTAGTTACCTAACCTCATTTCATGCAAGGATGAAATTAGTGGGGGAAATGGTGAAGTGGATGGTGTAATGGAATGAATGGTGGATGAGATGTGGCAGATAAGATGAATGGACATGGGAGTGAGTGGTGCAGTAGTGAATGAAGGATTGGGAAAAATGGATGGAGGGGCAAAGTCATTCGAGGAAGCCAACAAGCTAGGAACCTTCTTGAATACAATTTGCAGAATAAATTGTTATTTACAACATCTCAAATATAAAAATCTTCAGCCATAATCAAGTGACCCTATAAAAATTTATAGGACCCTAACAAACATAATGGTCCATATCACATACAAGCATGGGACAAATAGTAATGAAGAAAACAAAGTTATATTGAAGGAGGATCACTTCTACATAAGCAATGATTGGTGCCATGACTTAGCCTACATACAAAATTGCTTTCAGTTGTTTTAAAATCACCTTAAGGAGAAGCACATACAGATGGATCAACATTGGATTTGGTCAGATTGTTGCACGACCCAGTTAAAAAGTGCTCATGTATTTCAATGGTTGTGTATGTTGCAAAAAATACTCAAGGTACCACATATTTGGAACTAGTTCGATTCGGGGCACATGAAAGGGGAGCATGATGGAGAACACACATGCATCAAAAGAGAATTATGTAGGAAAGAAATGAAGTTCATAACTAATTCCCTCATTCGAGATGAAAAATCCATTCTTGAACGATGTTCTTTAATAACGGGAGAGGGAACAAGAACCTATGAAGACCAATCACCCGGGAAAGGACATGTACATATATACTTTTGGGAGGTATTCGATGTAGATCGATCGGAGTGGTATGAATGCAAAACAACCCAGGGCTCTTGTGGATTCCATTTAGTTCAAACATCATACAATGCAGTAGTTGAAATATGGACAAGAAAACTCTCTTTCTTTTGTGGTCCATGTAGTAGTAATGAATGGGATGTTTGTGAATCCATAGATTGGGTTGATATATGGGATCGTGTATCACTCCCAATTGGTCAACATATAACTATGGAATTATCCCATTTGGAGGAGGACCAATAAATATTTCAACATATTATGATCATGTCTCAGATATCGCACTGTTAGGTTCATTGAAACCTTCTATTAAATTTTGAATAACTAGCATCAATGTTTTATGCTTTGGTCATTTAGTGGACTCACATGTTGGCACTCCATTTTTTGCAGGGAACATATACACAGTGGTTTACCCAAGAGGTAATGAATGGGGAACTGACTATTGGCTGACACATTTCTTAGAGGGAAAGCAGACCCTCATGTGATTAATAAAAAAATATGAAGGCATTGAATTTTCGATTGGGTTGATGGTTATTAAAGGAAAATATCCGACACTGGATGAAAGAACACAGAAGAAAGGTGGTTATGTATTTCAAGATTATATGCAAGGTGAAGTTGTATACCACTTTACGAACTTGGTTATTGGTACAAACCTCCAACTAAAAAAACGCCAATTAAGAAATCATCAAAGGTACACTACTTCTTGCCTTAATATGAGCACGAGAAGTTAATGGAGACCATCAATATTAGAAGAAACCTCGATGGTCTACTTGAATGACCATAGGTATGTAAAAGGAATAATTGAACAAATATTTCATATTTATGAATGATTGAAATTTTGGCTTCATTTTATGGTTGTTATGGTATTCTTGTATTTTGTGGTTATGCTTTAATGTTAGGGAACTATGTCTAGCCTTGCTTTTCCTTTCCTTGCCTTTCCTTGTCTAGCCTTTCCTTTCTTTTGTTTTCCTTGCTTTCCTAGCCTTGCCTTGCCTTTCCTTGCCTTTTTTGGGTTTCCTTGCCTTTCTTTCCTAGCCTTGCCTTGCCTTTCCCTACCTTGTCTTGGCTTGTCTTGCATTGCCTTACCTTAGCTTCCCTTTTCTTGCCTTGATGATCTAGGTGGATATTGGTGGCCACCCACCTTTTCTGACTGGCTCAAAACAATTTTCTGGCAATTTTGGCAATTTACTATTTTTAGCAAGTTTTAACTTCTGGGGCCATTTTGAGGGCCTAAATGAAGGTTTTTCGATATCGAGGTTCTCAATGATATCCGAAGGCATGATTGAGCCCCCAAAATTAATATCCTCGACGATACCTTTCCAATGAGCTATCATACGCCTAAAACGGAGATCGTATGCAAAAGTTACGACCCTGGGAAGTTGATGTACTAACTTACTGAAATGAGGCCCATATGACTTTTGGCGCTTCATCTCCTAGGGTTAGGTTTTTGGATGTCTAGGAATTTTCACATTCCTGTTTATTGTAAAAAAAGTCCTTTAGAACCTCATTGTAATCATCTTCTTGTGAATTCGAGTAGTCATCACATCTCTTCTCAGAGATAAGTTGCCACCATTCTAGCGAGTCTTTCACTCTGTATTTTTACAGTCTCTGTACATTTCTTTGATTAATAGAAATCGTGTATTACTGTATATCTGTGTTTATGGTTGCATCTCTGATACATTTCTGTTATATTATTGAATATCTTCAATATCTATGTGCATTTCTTTATTATATCTCCACTCTCATTTCGTGCCGAAAATAATCCGGATCAGTGGTATCAGAGCAGGCTGCTCTTGATCATTTTTTCAGTGCATGTCCCCGACGAGGTCCGAGTATAGAAAGTTAGGTCTCGATCTTGTCTCTCTTGAAGACAATCAATCTCGCACATCCAAGAAATCCTCAATGGAAGAAGAAAAGAAAAATGATGGAGCAGACGATCCTATCAATCTGTTTCTTAAGAAAGCTCTCACGCGACATAGGGACGAAATGATGGAGAATTTTTCCCATATCCTTCAACGCCTGCCGATAGCATCAGGCGCATCTTCATCAAGTGGCCACTTTGGAGGCACCTCGCCTTTCAAGGTACAAGTTAATTTTGATATTCTTGTATTTGAACGACAGATAGATGCAGAAGCCCTAGAAAAATGGTTAACTCTGCTAGAAGGTTATTTCTTTGTTCACAATTTTTCTGACAAAGAAAAGATCACCTTCACACTCCTTAAAGCTCTCCATCATGTCAAACATTGGTGGTAAAATTACTGGGAGCAAAGTTCCATAGAGGAGTCTGGAATATATGGGGCCGATCCCACTTGGGATTTTTTTGTGGGTGCGGTAAAAGAATAGTATTATCCTGTTGGCAACTATGAGGACCAGTACATGAGATGGACCACATTGCGGCAAGAGAGGGGCCAAGTAGTTCCGGAGTTCACCAATACCTTCCATACCTTGTGCACCAATATGGGTATCAAAGACTCCGAGCAACATTTGGTTCTGAAATACCGTGGGGCTCTACACAGATACATCCAGACTGAAATGGATTTTCTGGACATCTCATCACTCGGTGCTACTTATCGATATGCTGTTAAAATTGAGCAGAAATTTAAGCACCAGAACAAACGGGAATTTGGGTCTGCAAATCCGCAACAACCAAAGTATGACAAAGACATCCCTAACAAACAGTCTCTTGAAAACCAGTCCAAGACACAGGAAAAGAAGGGTCACGGGAAGACAAAGAAGGACATCGGAAAATGGTGTGATTTCCACAAAATCCCTTGGAACAACACTGATGAATGTCGCTCAAAACAGTCATTGGTGGTCGAGATCAAAGACAAGGAGCCGAACCTTGATTCAGAATCTGATTCTAAAAATATGGGTAAAGGACAGATCATTAACGCAGACCCCACTGCTATTGTCACGACCGCAACAATTAAACTAGAAGAACCAACAGATCCTTAAGAGGGGGAGCATCTTTTTCATTCACAGATGTGGGTGAAGGGGACCCCGCTACATTTTATTGTTGATAGCGGAAGCCAAAAGAACCTCATCTCAGCAGAGGTCGTCAAACAGTTGGGATTGTCGACAACACCACACCCACAGCCATACAACATCGGGTGGCTTCACCAAGGATGAGATCTTCGTGTCAGCCAGCAATGTCGATTGTCATACGACATCCAGCCCTTCAAGGACGAGGTATTATGTAATGTTGCCCCACTGGATGTCTGTGATGTTCTCTTGGGCCAACCATATAGGTGGAAGTGCCATGTTGTTTATGAGTCTCGACCCCGTAGTGTCATTGTTACTTTGGGGGGTCATCTCTATAGAATACCAGAGGTAGTTCCAACTATTGTTCCACCCAAAAAGTGCCACAAGGTAGTATCTCATACTGCAAAATTCATCTTCTTCGCAATCTATTTGAAAGGGGAATGGAAGGACATTGCAACCACTACAGTTTCGCCCCCTGCACCTTCTATCCAACAGAAGCAGGTCAACAAGGTTGCAACAAAGCACAAAAAATCCTTCTGCACACCTTCCTCTCATGTAGCTCGACTTGTTGAAAAACCTCAACTTCAACAAGTTCATGACAGACTTCCACAAACTAAGCAGCGCGACGTCTCCAGCAATACAAGCAACTCACCAAGATACAGATCCATCAAATGCTTTTCCCTCTCCCCCGGGAACTCAACGCAATGGAGACCATTGCTTCCTAAGGAGGGAGGATTGATCCAGGTGGATATCGGTGGCCACCCACCTTTTCCGACTGGCTCAAAACAATTTTCTGGCAATTTTGGCAATTTACTATTTTTAGCAGGTTTTAACTTCTGGGGCCATTTTGAGGGCCTAAATGAAGGCTTTTTGAGATCAAGGTTTCCAATGATAGCCGAAGGCATGATTGATCCCCCAAAATGAATCTCCTCGATGATACCTTTCCAACGAGCTATCATACGCCTAAAACAGAGATCGTATGCAAAAGTTACGACCTTGGGAAGTTGATGTACTAACTTACCCAAACGGGGCCCACATGACTTTTGGCGCTTCATCTCCTAGGGTTAGGTTTTTGGATGTCTAGGACTTTTGGAATTCCCGTTTATTGTAAAAAAATGCATTCAAAGCCTCATTGTAATCATCTTCTTGTGAATGCGAGTAGCCGTCACATCTCTTCTCAGAGATAAGCTGCCACCANTCTAGCGAGTCTTTCACTCTGTATTTTTACAGTCTCTGTACATTTCTTTGATTAATAGAAATCATGTATTACTGTATATATGTGTTTATGGTTGCCTCTCTGATACTTTTCTGTTATATTATTGAATATCTTCAATATCTCTGTGCATTTATTTATTATATCTCCGCTCTCATTTCGTGCCGAAAATAATCCGGATCACTTGCCTTGCTTTCATAGCCTCGTCTTGCCATTCCCTACCCTTTCTTGGCTTGTCTTGGCTTCGATTGGATTACCTTGCCTTGCCTTACCTTTCCTTTCCTTACATGTCTTACCTTTCCTTTTCTCACCTTGCCTCGTCTTTCCTTTCCTTGCCTTGACATGTCTTACCTTTCCTTGCGTTGCCTTGCCATGTCTATTTGTTCCTTTCCTTTGCTATCCTTGCTTGCCTTGCCTTTCCCTACCTTGTCTTGGCTTTCCTTGCCTTAGCTTAGCTTGGCTTGTCTTGCCTTACCTTTCCTTTCCTTGCCTTACCTTGCTTGCCTAGCCTTGCCTTGCATTTCCCTACCTTGTCTTGCCTTGCCTTACCTTTCCTTGCTTGCCTAGCCTTGCTAAAATCTAGTGCTTTCCTTTCCATGTACGTTGCCTTGCTTTTCCTTACCTTTCCTTGCCTTACATTTCATTGAATTTCCATGTCTTACCTTGTCTTGCCTTACTTTCCTTTCCTTTCCTTGCTTTGACTCGTCTTTCCTTGTCTTTTCTTGCCTTTCTTTCCTAACCTTTCCTTGCCTTTCCCTACCTTGTTGGACATGGTGGCAAGATATTGTCTTTGCTTGGTGATCTACTACTTTCTATCTCAATGAAATGGAAAACGCTAGGCACAATTTGTGCAGATGGGAACAAATCATGCCTGTGGTCCCTTAAAAAAGGGAACAACAGGAACACATGCACTTTCCTGGAAACATGCATATGTTGCACCCTTAGTGGAGGTTTAGAACAACCCAAACCTCTAACATTAGGAACATGTGTGCGCTCCTAGGAACGTGAACATGTTCTTGTTCACCCCCTTGCCACTTTATCGTCACCAACTTCGTGCACTCACCCGTATGTTAGAACGCACAAACGTTCTTGTTCACCCCCTTGCCACTTTATCGTCCACCAACTTTGTGCACTCACCCTTATGTTACTTGACAAAAAATAAAAATTAAAAAAAACTACATATGTACATATGTATATGATAACATCTAAAAGATTAAATTACATTCAAATCCATCTTAAATATGGATTTATCAAACACATAAAGAAATCATTTCTTAAAGTATAATTTGTTTTATCATTTACTATAAAAGATTAATACATAACATGAAATTAAATAATAAAAAATCACATCTTAAGAAACATGATATCTATTAGTATTTGATAAATCCTAATTTAAAATGAATCTTATAGCTACAGTGTTATTAAATCTCCTTTAAAATATGGAAAAACTCTCAATTAAGATCAAAATCCTATCACATATATTATTTTTCTGTGAATAGATCCCTATTATCTATAATGATATAATGATTAAGGACTTTACCTAGTCATTAATAAATGATTTTTTACCTAATCATTAATAAATGAATTTTTAAGGCGGGGTGGCAGGAGCAGGAGGGGTGATCATCTGCCCACGAGGAAACCAAGTGCTATCCTTTCATTGGAACCTGGGCATCGCCAAAAATAATCAAATTGAAGCCTATGCTCTGTACCAAGGGCTTCATCTCGCCAAAAGCAGAAACATACACTCTCTTTCAGTGATCGAGGACTCCAAGATAATCATAGGGTATGCTCGCAATGGATCCCACCCCCCAAATTTACACCTAAAAGTCATCCTACAAAGAATTGTGGTAATGCTCAAGCTCTTCCCCAATATCCAATTTTTTCACGTCCTTAGAAGAAACAATCACCTGGCAGACGCTCAAGCGAACCAGGCAATTGATCTCGAGCAAGGCACTTTAGTCGTTAATGGAATTTCTCACAACATGCCAATCCCATGATACTAAGCACTCGATAGACAACTCCCCAGTCCACTAAGCAAGCTGTCTGGGCCACAGTGGCGGTTAGAATTTGAACAGCTCGTCCTTACGTCCTTAGCGAGATACCCACCCATCCCCCCTCACACCTTAGCACATGGATGCCACCTCCACATGTCCCCTTCACATGCCCCCCCCTCCACTCATCCCCTCCACACACCCCCTCCCTACACTCGTCCCCTCCACATGCCCCCCATTTTGTATATCTCGGCTCCTCGCCACACGCTCCTCCTCGATCCGCGATCTTCAACCTCCTATCTTTCCCTCCCCAAGCTTGGGAAGTCTCTTTGGTGTACCTTGGACAACTCCTGGGCATGGGAGAGAAATCTGGAGCAAGGCGATCATGCTCAGGGTGATGTCCAAAATGTACAGGCCATTAATTCCAGGCGAGGTGAAGGATCCTAGCAGCAAAAGCAATCATGGCTCGAACTTATGGCAAATTGTGGGAAAATGGTTAAGTTCTGTGAATCAGATGAAGAGGAATGAAAGTATCATAGTAGGAGCGGTTCATTGGGGTAGCAAGCACATTCCTATGAAGAACAGAGATTAGAATCCTCCTCGTAAGCGCACTGGTGGTTTCTACAATTGGGGAAGGCAGAGAATTCAACCAAGATGAACAGGAAAATACTAAGAACTGTCTCAGTGGAGGAGCATGAAGAGCTAGTAAGCACTATCCAAACTCTTCAATTATAGCTCAGGGCCCTCTCCACACAGGTTCTCTCAATCACAGAGATTACCATCCAACATAGGAGCGAGCAGCAATGAAACAGGGATGAATGTGAAGCGCTCAGGCAGCAGATAGAGGAGCTCAAATTCGCATCCGACCTAGTGTCACTCACTCACGTCACAAACACTTCCCTCTCAGATGATGCCTCCTCTTCAGGACCATGCCTTCAATTGGATCTCAACCTGCGACCTCCAACAGAGGCAGACCACACTGCACCGGACCAGAACAAAATGTAATTATATGCAGTGTTTTTTGTGCTTTTATTAGGTACTTTCTGCATGGTGTTTACCATTGATACAGAAACAAACTTTAGTGTTCTAGTTAGCACCACCCCCGTTCTCCATTTTTTTCTTGGAGAACACAAGTGGGAGCATTTTGATCTCTGCAAATCTTGTAACTACAACTTTACTCTCTGTCTGTGTTTCCTCACGGCTTTTTAATATATATTTTACCCATTTTTTTGTGAAAAAAAAATAAAAATAATTTTTTAAGTATAAATCTACCTTTTTATTATACGGTTTAACTTCTCATTCTTAATCATTCATATTTTTTCTCCAACATTTAGACATCCTCATGTTTTATAACATTAATATTGAAATCTTAAAAAAAACATTTCTTTATTATATGTGTAGGTGGTGATAAAACATTTACACGAACCATTCAATTACGTAGAGTTTATATTTTCCATATTATTTGCAAACTATTCAATTATGTAGAGTTTATATAAAATTTAGTATTTTCCATATTATTTGAAAACTTCCTAATGTTACAAGTTCATTTTGATTGGCTTATTTTAAATTTCAATTTATATGAAAATGTTATAAGAAAGTGGTTTGATTATATAAAACTCACTTTGATTGTTAATTATTTACAAATTTACAAATTTTATTTATTATTTTAAATTTAATTTAAATATCAATATAAAAACCATGAAAATTCTAAATAACTTTCCAAACTATTTATAAACTTCCTCATGTAGCAAATTCATTTTGATTTTCTTATTTTAAACCTTAAATCATATGAAAATGTTATAACTCTCCAAACTATTTACAAAGCAAATTTATTTTGATTTTCTTATTTTAAACCTTAAATCATATGAAAATGAAAATGTTATAGACAAGTTTCTAATTTTTGTAGGGATAAGGTTGACATAGAAAGATTCCAAATAATCTTTCATTATTTATAAATTTACTAATTTTATAAAAAAAAAATTACTTTTTTTTAATTAATATATATATATATTTTTAATTTTAAATGACATTGTTTAAATATTAGATTTTTTGAAAAAAATTATTGGAATCTTGGTGAAATCACTATTTTTGTTATTTAAATTATAGTTTTGAATGTATAAATGAATTTGACACCTTGAAGAACTCTAAAATTATATTTGATCACTCAAATCTAAAGTTCCAACAATTTTTAATAGTATTTCAGTAAAACTTAACAAAAAATGTACTCCATAAAAATTTCAAAAAATAAACATTTACACAACACAATTTTAAATTATTTAAAAATATTATAAAAAATGTTTTTATATCAAACTTTTCAAATATAAAATTAATATAAATTTATTTTATTATTATTATTTCTTAAAATATGAATACGATATAATTAGATAGGACTATCTAAAAAGGGTCAAACTTGCACATAATTAGATAGGATCATCTAAAAATTGTCAAACTTGCACATAATTTGGACCAATAAAAATAATAAATAAAAGTAATAAAGTAACACTTTTCATGTGAAGGACCAAGACATTTCTTCAAAGGTTTTTTTTTTCCAACCGGAAAATTTCTCTATTATATAAATTGTATAATATATGGTCTGAACACGAGGTTACAATCTCAGTTACAAAGTAGATTTTATAACTTTCCTCTTTTGTAGTCTTTCAACCAGTAAAGTGAGAGAGTTATAAAAAAGAAGAAGCGGCAAGGTAAAAATCTATGAGTGAAATAACTGCATAGTGAGTGAAAATCAGGATTGTCGGGTGGATATTTTTCAGAAGAGTAATAGAGTCGTAAGATCAATATGAAAATCCAACTTTCATTACAAGAAAGTCCGCTTAGGAGGGAGGAAGATCAATTGATCTTAGCACAAGGATAGAGATAGAGGGGGTCCCTCATGGCCATCTATCCAGAGATGGTAAGATATGATTCTCACTTGTGCTTGGAGCGCTTCCTTTGAGAGATGATCAACAATTTTATTGTGCTCTCGATATATGTGATTGTAGCTGATTTTTTTGAAATTTTGTTGTAGTAGTCTAAGTCTGTCCTTCCATGCCAAGAGGGAGATTGTTTGGAGTTCTCCCTTGCCGCTCAACCGCTCAATGGCAATTATGGAATCCCCAAGTACCTGAAGGGTTTTGATGTATAGTTTGGAATCTAAGTATAGTGTGGCTCAGGCACCCAAAAGTTCTGCCGTGGTATTGGTGCCTGAGCCACAGTTGATATTCCATTTGCAGAAGGTGTTATGAGTGATTTTAATTAGTCCTCTAGCTCTATTCTGTGACCCATTTGAGAGCGTTTCTCCATCAAACCAGGCTGTAGTGATTTCATCAAGTTCATGTATCTTCAATGTGAGTTGTGGTCTTGACTTGGAGGCGTGAGAAATCATTCCAAGAATTGAAGATGCCAAGTGCTTTGTAGGCTGCAACACTTGTAGATGGAGTCTCATTGTTAAAAATGGTGTTGTTCCTTTCAAGCCAAATTATGGCAGGGAGATGCATAAGGTTGTGATCTTTTTGTGCCCAAGATCCAAAGCAGTACGAGAGGTTAATCCCATCCCAGGTGGAGGTGAGATTTAGCGCTAGTTTTATTTTGAGCCAAACCTGTCTAGTGTAGATGCACTTGATAAAAATAAGATCTGTTGTTTTCGAGTCTGATCGAAAAAGATGACAAAGACTAGGACCAGTCCAGCCTTTTTAAATGAGGATGTCCCATGTATTCAATTTGTATTCAGTCAATAGCCATGCAATATTTTTTACATTGGGTGGAATGCGCCAATTCCAAATGCGTTTTCTCCAGGCTCGTATATTGGAGTGCCATTGTGTATTAGTTATGGAAACATATACATTTTGTGCAGAGAGGATGCCAAAATGATCGCCCCCCGACCAGTGGAGTTGGTCTTGCGAATTCGTGAGGTGGATACCCAAGTGTGTGAGAGTTGTACAAACAGAGTTCCAAGCGCGAGCTAAATCCAGATTGAGACCAAGTGATGCTTCTTCAAGGATTAATACACTTTGACCTACGCAAACTAATAGCCCTTGTAAATAAATTGATTAAATTGATAACTTATTCTATATGGATAACTTAGTCTATTGTTGATAAGTTCAATACCATGAATGAATATCATTCTTGGATATACTTGAGATGACCAACTAGATCAATACTTTCCTAATGGGGAATTACTCGTTATCTTAAATTTAATTTTCTTACTCTCCTTTATATTCACAAAGACTATATTAGTTTCTGAGTTGTTCCCGGATACTTTTTTTTTTTAGCTATATGAAAAGGTTCACAAAGACTATATTAGTACACTACATGTGTCTATATATATGCACTAAAAATGTGTCATCAAAAGTTTAGAAATAAGTCATCGTAATGTTAGAAACAAGTGATTAAGAATTTATTCAGATCTGTTAAAGATCCAATTGATCCCACAAATAGAAAAGGTGTTTATATGATTCCATGTTCATGTGGAAAATCTTATGTGGGTGAAATTGGTCGCTTGTTGAAAATTAGAATAAAAGAGCATGTTGTTGATATTAGGCACAACTGTGTTCATTCGCCAGCCCTAGTCGAGCACTCAAACAAAACTAAGAATCATATTTGCATTGAAAAAACCAAGATTTCAGTGACAATGGATCATCAATTCAATAGAAAATTTAGGGAAGCTATTGAAATTGAAAAGAGACCTGATAATCTCAATAGAGATGATGGTTGAAAACTGATAATCTCAATAGAGATTATGGTTGAAAAATAAGCAAGCTATTGAAATTGAAAGGAGACTTGATAATCTCAATAGAGATGATGGTTGAAAATTGATAATCTCAATAGAGATGATAGTTGAAAAATAAGCAAAAGTTGGATCCCAACTTTATCCTTTAGCTCGCTAAAGACATTAAGTGAGGCCCTAAACAAGCTCCTCGCCAGGGATTCGACCTTGTAACTGCATTCGAGCAAACAACGACACTCATCCACTTGAGCTAACCCACGAAGCTAACTTTATCCTTTACTTAGTTTCTTAGCTTAGTGTCTAGTGTGTATGTTAACACTAATATTAGTAGATAGTGTTACTTATGATAAGGTTTTTGGATGTTAGTAGAATGCTATTATAATAAATATTGTTGTTTGTTCACCAAATCCAATAATAAAAATTTTAATATAATAGGTTTTATGAATTTTATAATTATAATAATTAATAGTTATAATAATTAATATACTTTCCTTTATCGCATATAAATAATAATAATAATGGTTATTAGGTATTAATTTGATGATATTATAAAAGTAAGTTTAAAATTAGTATATTTCCATGCATAATTATTATATTTATAATAAATAAACTCATAGCCTATTAGTGTTTAAATATAAGCCAATCACATATTAGTTTTCAAAAGACACTTTTAATATTAATTCACATTCTACATCATATTTCATCATAAAATTGTTCATGAGGATGAACCACATTAGTTTGGTCCAAAATGTCGATTTAAAAATGGATGCCAAAAATCGAGAAAATTCTTCAAACAATGTTGTGTGATATGGACCTTTAAATCCATAGAAATGATAAATTCTTCCATGAAATCCTCAGAATTTTATGGAAACATCATCTCAAAGGTTGGAATGAGGGCAGACAAAAACAAAATGAGAATTGTAAGAGCCTTGCAACCTTGTACAAATCTCTCTCAGAGTTGAGCCTTCCTTAAACTCAAAGGGTATTATAGAAATTTTGACACAATTTAACCTTGCCTATGGAAGTGTTGATGAAATAAACTGTAAGTGTTGATGAAATAAACTGTGTATGTTTTAGACACAAGAATGTTAAGACATCTTTAAGTTGTTGAAAGACAAGTTTATAAACATAGTGACGCTAAGGTTCTAGATTGGGACAAGGCATTCCATGTATGTGTATTATTGCTTCAGGTCCAACAATTGATGAATCATGCAATATTGAGAAAAGTGTATTAATCATTTGATCGTGTTTGTTAGTAGAAAGTTGTCATCAACTTAGAACTACACTAACATAAATTCATTTTAACCCTAGATCTATCAAGGAGAGATGAAATCTCTCAAGGTGTAAACCTTTAACCTTTCATCAAGTTTTGCGCACGCGTGCACACACACACACACATATTAAGGCAATTTTATTTTCATAATTATTATTAATTGAGTCGACTTTATTATTAAAATAATTATAATTATAACACAACACTTAACATTTTACGCCTCAACATCTCTCTCATACTGAGTTGTAGAGCACCTCTCAATGCAATAACAATTGAAAGAGAAACATTGGAAATTATAATGATGATCATTAACGTCCATTAACAACTTACTATGTTATATGCAGAAGCAATGTTGTGTGAAGCTTGGGAAAATTCAGTGAATTCGGGGTTTGATATACGGTTTCCCGGATCCGAGCCTGTGTGTTTGGATCGGGAAGGATTGGGTTTATTGAGGAAGAATTATTACTACCTGTCGTGGAAGGCTGACGGATATCGATACATGATGCTTATCAAGCGCGATGGGTGTTATTTGATCAACACGAAGTTCGAGTTTCGAAGCGTTCAACTTCGTTTTCCCAGGAGAAGAAACCCTAACGATACCCATCACATTACTCTTGTCGATGGCGAGATGGTCATCGATGATAACGCTGGGAATCGAGTAAGAAGGTATTTGGTTTCTGATCTCTTGATTCTTAATGGGGAAGCCATGTCAGGCTTTCCTTTCTCTGAGAGGTGGAGGTTGATAGAAGAAGGGTTGATTCAACCACGACAATCAGATAGCAAGGCAAACCGGCATTATGATTATGGAATGGAGGCGTTTGGCGTCATGAGGAAGGACTTCTAGATGTTGTCTACAGTTAGAAAACTGTTACAGAAATTTATTCCCAAGCTTCCTCAGAGAGCAAGCGGTATTGTCTTTCGGTGTTGGGACGATCCATATGCTGCGCACGGCCATGATCGTCTTCTTCACTGGAAGCTTCTTGACAGGCACTCTGTGAACTTCCTTTTTGAGCTGGAGAATGAGCCCAGTTTATACCTGTGGGACGATGGTAGGAAGAGAAAGTTGGAAGGCGTTCATGTGACTTTTGGAGACGGCCATGAGCCATGGGAGTTTTCAGGGAAAATTATCAGGTGTTCTTGGAAGGCCATTCAAGAGACATGGGAGTTTATCAGTGTCGTAAGAGACAAACTTGTTCCAGACAGATGGTGTAAATAATTGACTGTGCGGAAAGACATCCAAGAAGATTGATCATGATGAACTTCTGAGTGAGATTGACAAAATTGTTCAGTTTCCAATTTACGTTGATAAAATGTACCCAAAAATGGAGAGTGAAAGTGGATTACCATCACTAGCTTCCATTCATAAAATGCAACTAGAAATGCAAGATGCCACTGGATTACCATTACCAACTCTCACTCATAAAATGCACCCAGAAATGCTAGTTGCAAGTGGATTACCATCACCAACTCGTCAGAACACATTTAATAAATATTAAATATAAACTTTTTTTTTAGTAATAGTAATTTTGAACTTTCACATTTTTACATGATATTGAATTCTTTTCAAAAAATTTACTAATAGTAATTTTGAACTTTCACATTTTTACATGATATTGAATTCTTTTAGTATTTCCCCATTATTGCCATTACTCGACTTTCACATTTTTACATGATATTGAATTTTTTTAGTATTTCCCCGTTACCTTATTAGTGCCATTACCCTATTACTGAATCTCATCAAGAGGGGATCAAGCTGAATCAACTTTCACATTTTTACATGATATTGAATTTTTTTAGTATTTCCCCATTACCTTATTACTTCCATTACCCTATTACTGAATCTCATCAAGAAGGGATCAAAAAAGTCAATCCATAATTATTCTAATTATTATTGGAAAGTTCTTAATAATCTCTTTTTTAATTCAAGACCATTGAACTGAACCTTCTAGATGCTCTAAACCTTCTAGATGGTGAATTGTTAAAAATCTACTTACAAGCAATATCTTTATGATAAAGTATTCCTTTATTTCTAATGTATTTTTTATTACTCATTTGAAATCTAACATAATAATATTCAGAGATCTAATGAGACATCACTAAATCCATTTATATTGTGAAATCTATTTAAAAGGGTTTTATAATTTATTTAAAAGGGTTTTATATGAGAGATCTATTTATAAGTTGTTTTAATAACATTTTTTTCATTATATTATATTTATAAGATGAAATTTATTTACAAAGAGTTTCATATTGAGAGATCTATTCCTAAAGAATTTTAATAACATTTTTTTTCATTATATTTTAGAGATTTTATTTAACAAAACTTATCTAATCATGATGGAGTTTGAGTTTAGATTAGTTTCATAGAAAAATAAATGACTAAAATTATTATAGGACATATCCATACAATTGTACATCATTTCATGGTTATGTTATATGTTTTCTTTTCTTTTGGTGAAATAATACTCATTTATTAATTGTGATTAGTGTCCAACTATATATCATGCATATTTAGTATGGTTATGGTATATGTTTTTTTCTTTTTTCTTTTTTCTTTTGGTTAAATAATACTCATTTATTAATTGTGATTAGTGATTAGTATCCAACTATACATCATGCATATTTATTTTCTAATTGCATTATATTAGTAGATTTTAAATCATGTTAATTTATTTTTATGATAAAATTTGTTGATGGTTGGTTTCATTTCTTCTCTTCTCTTAAAGGATTTAGAGAAATATCAAAATTGTGGTGATTTATAAATCAACTCTAGAACAACACTTAGAGACACGTGGATACCTTACTCCTATTAAATTAGGTCCAAACCTCATTAATGTGTTAAACCTTAAGTGAGTTCTCATTTCTCACCTATACTTTTTTATTAATATGTTAAACCTTAAGAGAGTTTTCATTTTTCTCCTATACTTTTTTAGCGATCATGGTGAGCTCTATTTCATGACTCTACTTCAGACTCTATTTCATTTCACTGTGTTATTTTACCTATTATTAAGTTGTAATGGTCTTAATTGATATCCTTTATAAATGCTCTAATAATGGAACTCTACTTCTTTTCGATGTATTATTTTACCTATTATTAAGTTTTAATGTTCTTAATTGATCTTCTTTGTAAGTTCCCTCTTATCTTGATAGTGTCCTTCAACTCTACCTTTTCATAGAATGTTGTTTTCATCCTAAAAGTTTTAGATATTGGTTATTTGAGAAGACACACATTCTCACATAGAAATAAAATAAAAAATTATAAATGAGGAAATGCAAGATAATAGAAGTGATAATGAGTTTCATCAATTTTCTAAGAACTTGAAATAGCTATCACTCATTTTTTAACTTAAAATGTTGTCTTTATTAGTCTTACACATTAAATCTTAGCAATAAAAGTTATTATCTATATTTCACAACCAACCACATATATTTCTCAATAAATTTGATTCATTACTCACTAATTCTTTTATATGCAAACACTTTTTACTACGTATGAATTGACATAGTAGTTTCCATTTTCATACACTTCACTTGGTTAAACTATGTTTGATTTTGGTGTCATCGTAGTATTTTTCAAATATGCTCTATGCTTTAATTTGTCACGGTGTTAGCCAGATAAATATACTTTAAGATTTAATTTTTTAGGGAACCATGAAAATACTTAAATATATGTATAAATATACTTTAAGATTTAATTTTTGAGGGAACCATGAAAATACTTAAATATATGCCTCATGCTTGTATGCCTCAAATTAACATTGAAATTCATCATCAACCAAATCTTCATTTTTAAGGATTTTTTTAAGCAATATTTTTAAGAATTTTTTTATGTCCTCACATCTTTTATATTTATCCATACAAAGATATACTTGTTATTTTTTTAAATATAATCTAAATTTTAATTTTTCATAAAATTATGATTATATTTATGTATGTATAAACTATATGCCTTTACACCTTAAATTAGTATTAAAGCTTATAACCAACCAAATTCATCATTACATAACTATTTACCCAAAAATAACTATATATTTATATAACTTATCCAAAAAAATATAATTTAAAATTTATTTTATAATCTTGCATACATAAAAAAAAAAAATTCAACCTTCAATGTTGTATACATAAGATTTTCCACCTTCCATATCTATTTTATGGATTCGTAACCTCACTCCATAAAAACTTATATGCACAATCCTTTAATCTCTATGTAATTTATGAATTGATATTTTTTGTTTTATGCACAATCCTTTAATCTCTATGTAATTTATGAATTGATATTTTTTGTTTTAAAACATATTGTTAATTATATATCTCCCTTCTTTCATCTATATCAAAAATTTCCT
This sequence comes from Picea engelmannii, assembly GCA_009831015.1. Lineage (NCBI taxonomy): Eukaryota > Viridiplantae > Streptophyta > Pinopsida > Pinales > Pinaceae > Picea > Picea engelmannii. Next base: position 376,091 of record ML788741.1, read on the forward strand.
TATCTTTATGGATCCCTATGTAAAGCACTCATAACATTAATGCGGGTCATCTATTTATGATATAAAATTATTTTTATTAAAAACTTTTAATCATATTATATAAATAAAATTAAAATATTTTTATTAAATATTATAAAAACTTAAAAATATTATAAAATCTTTTATTAACTTTTCATGTTAATATGGTTTTATAATGAAAAATGTGTATCATTTAGTTAAAATATGCAACCTTTTATATTGATCATATTATATAATTAATTTTTTTTTATAACTCACATACATGATCAAAGAATTTTGAAATAGACTTCAATAAGTACAAATTGATCTGAAATGAATTTCAATCACTAATACCATCAAAATCACCCCAGATTTAAAATCATTTCTTTTTAATTACTTTTAAAATCTATTAGTTTTTCATACTTATATGATTATAAGATCATTTACTTATATTTATGATACAAAATATTTAATTATTTTTTTGTTAAGAAAAATATTAATCACATCATACAACCACACTTAAAACTTTTCTTTATTAACTATTTTAAAAACTTTTTAATTTTCTATACTTATTTATTGAGAGTAGTTGAATATGGAGAGTAGTAAAGTATTTTACATCTTAGTATAAGGGAGATGTTTTCATGTAATGTAAATTTATGGGTGAGTGCAAGCTAATGATGGTCTCTCATGACAGGTTAGTGGCAATGCAAACATGGAAAAATAACAATATATTAACTTGGATGGATTATTCAAGGTACTTTTACAATGGTGTAAAAAGATGAAACATAGGAAATTGAATTAGCTTTTCAAATATACAAATTTTATTTATAGATATTGTGAATAACTATGTGAAATTTGATTTTTTCTAACAGTGGTATATTATTTTTCCAACAAAATATAAGGTATTTGTTTTTGTTCGTGCAAGTGTTGAGTGCCTTAACTATGTAATTTCATTGGAAAAACTTGTATAATTGTAGATAACTCATTGTTCAAGTGGGGTGCATTTTTTGGATATATATATATATATATATATATATATATATATATATATATATATATATATATATATATATATATATATATATATATATATATATATATATATATATATATATATATATATATATATATATATATATATAATGAAATTCAATATATCCTTGAAATTACAATGCATTTTGTTCGTGCAAGTTAAAAAGGTCTTAACATGATCAAAACATTTTTATTTTTTTTAAAGATAGTAGATATCATCTCTTTTAGTCCCGCATATAACTCATTTTAGAAATAAATTACAATGTCTTTTGTTGGTGTAGGCTAAGAAGGTCTTAACATGATCAAAACAATTTAATTTATCTAATTGGAATTGTTAGTTGTGTCTTCTTGTGTAATACCAAGACAAATTGATCTAATTGGAATTGTTAGTTGTGTCTTCTTGTGTAATACCAAGACAAATTTGTTGTGGTGTGTTTGGAAGAATTTTTCTCTCTTTAAACATGGGGAACCTACGAATTCGAGGTAGAAAGTTCTAGAGGAAATAAAAATCGATTGAAAAGGTAAATGAAGAAAGAGAAAAGGAAAGGTTATGTATCTCAAAACGTAGGATTTCATAAGAGGGCAATCCAATTTCTAGCGAAATAGATGCTGCTATTGTTTCTCCTCCACAACCACAATTTAGCACATGATTTCAGTAGAGACCAATCCATTTTATACTTCTATTGTACCTCCAATCATTATCTCATAAAGACAAATTGTTGTGGAAGACTAACTGATGGAGGATTTGCTTCGAGCTGATTATACAATGGATGAAATTAGAGAGACAATTGGTGCACAACCTTTTGGTGAATAAGTTCCTATGGTTCAACCTCTTGTTGGGAAGTCAAAAGTTCCAAAAACTACTCATGGGAATCTCTAGTCTCCTCCTAAAATTGATCCGCATTAAAATAATCATTACATTGTTATAAATCTTGTGGATGATTTTCAAAGGATTGGTAAGAAATCTTGTTCTAAAGACTGTAATGTAGCCTGATGTGTCTTTTCATAATAAATTTTTAGCAAGATCACAAGAAAACATCATTTCCTCCAACAAATCTCTCATCTCATGAAATGCAATATCAAAACCTTTAGAAATTATTCTAATAGATGAGATAGCCTCGACACAGGTGGCCCAACATATTTGTGGGCCTTCACTAGTAGGCTACCTTGTTCTGACTTGAATTTAGTTGGAGCAATTAAGGATCTAGTACGTGATTTCTGGCATGAGAACACTAGGCCTTTTTCCAACCAAAAAGATGTTCTAAATTTGAGAAGGGGATCTAGGGACCAGAAACCATGTATTAAACACTTTCTTGACATTACATAGACATAATTGTATGAGAGATTCAGGATAGCACATAGTGCACTTAACTTGGGCCAAATATCTTTCCATAAATGCAAGCCTTGGTATGTTCAAATAAACACAATCTGTAACACATGTTGTTGTAGATATCACATTTAGTATGGTTATTATTATGACACACACACACACACACACACACATGACATACATATTTTGTGTATTACATAGCACCCTTGTGCAAGAATGCTCATTTATATTTTTGTTGTCATCATCTAGAGACTTTATTCACAACATCTTGTGTACAAGGCTAGAGGGTTGTACATTTTATCAAAAAAATTCCTTACATGAGACATGCCCCAGGTGCGGTGGAATGCCATTATTGAGCAAGTGCATTCATGTAAGAGACGAGTATGAATTAGGGAGGAAGGAGGTTTCCTTTCAAAGCTTTAATTATGTCACATATGATATTGGCAGAGGGTAGGAAAGAACAAATATACAATTGGTGACTTCTCATGTACGAGTATGTGACTTCGTCAAGGACTTGGTAAAAAAGACACGACAATATGTTTAGCATGTCCATGTGGCTCGATGGCAAGATGAACATTTTAGAATATTCAGAGATACATTTCCCATTGGTCATGTCTTATCAGTGGTTGATTTTGATGAGAACTGCACCCTTCAACCGCAAAATGAGATTCAAATCCAATTATGACTCAGAGCAGGTCAACATAATGGTCCATATCACATACGAGCATGGGGCATATAGTAATGAAGAAAATAAATTTATATTGAAGGAGTATCACTTCTGCATAAGCCATGATCGGTGCCATGACTTAGCCTGCATACAACATTGCTTTCAATTGTTTTAAAATCACCTTAAGGAGAAGAACATACAAATGGATCAACATTGGATTTGGTCAGATTGTTGCGTGGGCCAGCTCAAAAATGCTAATGTATTTCAATGGTTGTGTATGTTGCAAAAATTATTCAAGGTACCAAATATTTGGAACTAGTTCGATTCTAGGCATGGGAAATGGGAGCATGATGGAGCACGCACATGCATCAAAAGAGAATTACGTAGGCAAGATATGAAGTTCACAACTAATTCCCTCATTCGAGATGCAAAATCCATTGTTGAATGGTGTTCTTTAGTAATGGGAGAAGGAATAAGATCTTGTGAAGACCAATCACCTAGGAAAGGACATGTACATATGTATTTTTGGGAGGTAGTCAATGTAGATCGATCGCAGTGGTATGAATGAAAAACAACCCAGGGCTCTTATGGATTCCATTTAGTTCAAACATCATACAATGTAGTAGTTGAAATATGGACAAAAAAAATCTCCTCCTTATGTGTTCCATGTAGTAGGAATGAATGGGATGATTGCAATTTTATAGACTAGGTTGATAGATGGGATCGTGTATCACTCCCAATTGATCAACGTATAACTATGGAATTATCCTAGTTGGAGGAGGACCAATAAATATTTCAACAGATTATGATCATGTATCAGATTTCGTACTGCCAGGTTCATTGAAACCTTCTATTAAATTTTGAATAACTAACATCAATGTTTTATGCTTTGGTCATTTAGTGGACTCACGTGTTGGCACTCCATTTTTTACAGGGAACATATACGTAGTGGTTTCCCCAAGAGGTAATGAATGGGGCACTGACTATTGGTTGACACATTGCCTTGCCTTAGCTTGGCTTTTCTTGTCTTGCCTTACCTTTCCTTGCCTTGCCTTACCTTTCTTGCCTAGCCTTGCCTTTCAGTTCCCTACCTTGTCTTGCCATGCCTAGCCTTGCCTTGCTTTCCTAGCCTTTCCTTTCCTTTCCCTGCTTTGTCCCACTAGCTAAAACCTAGTGCTTTCCTTTCCTTGCCTTTCCATGCACCTTGCCTTGATTTTCCTTACCTTTCCTTTCCTTGCCTTTCCTTTCCTTACCTTTCATTGAATTTCCATGTCTTACCTTGTCTTGCCTTGCTTTCCTTTCCTTTCCTTTCTTTGACTTGCCTTGCCATGTCCAACCTTGCCTTTTCTTTGCTTGCCTTGCTTTCCTAACCTTTCCTTGCCTTTCCCTACCTTGTTGGACACGGTGGCAAGATCTTGTCTTTGCTTGGTGATCTGCTCCTCTCTATCTCAATGAAATGGAAAACGCGAGGCAAAATTTGTGCAGACGGGAACAAATTGTGTCTACGATCCCTTAAAAAAGGGCACGACAGGAACACGTGCACGTTCCTGGCAACATGCCTATGTTGCACCCTAAGTGGAGGTTCAAAACAACCCAAACCTCTAACATTAGGAACATGTGAGTGTTCCTAGGAATGTGCACATGTTCTTGTTCACCCCCTTGCCACTTTATCGTCACCAACTTCGTGCACTCACCCTTATGTTAGAACGCACACACGTTCTTGTTCACCCCCTTGCCACTTTATCGTCCACCAACTTCGTGCACTCACCCTTATGTTACTTGACAAAAAATAAAAATTTAAAAAAAATAAAAATTAAAAAAAATTAAAAATAACTACATATGTACATATGTATATGATAACATCTAAAATATTAAATTACATGTAAATCCATCTTAAATATGGATTTATCAAACACATAAAGAAATCATTTCTTAAAGTGTAATTTGTTTTATCATTTACTATAAAATATTAATACCTGACATGAAATAAAATGATAAAAAATTACATCTTAAGAAACATGATACCTATTAGTATTTGATAGATCCCAATTTAAAATGAATCTTATAGCTACATTGTTATTTTTATTTTTTTTAAGTAAAAAGGGTGTTTCTTGCTATATTATATGGAAAAATGAAATACAGTTGCACTGAGGCTGCCATTTGTGCCATCGTTTTACTGGAAACCAGCATATCTGGGAGCCCATATGATCCTTTTCAAAAAAGGGTGTTCCACAATCTGTCTTGCCCGTAGGAAACCAGGTCAGATGGCAATTCATAGTCTTAAAGAGGTTTATGGTGTTACAAAGAGCCCCTAGAATCCTGAACATGGCTTTGGGCTATAAAAACTAAAAGAAAACAGAAGCTTCAGCATGGTTGTGAGCATAAGAGTAAAAACAACTAAAACTTAACCAAGTTGATTACCCGGTGGCCCTGTCGGCCTCATCTTCCTGTCCCACTTCTCCGGCATGCATAACGAACTTTTGGGCACACATTGGGCACTTTTTCTTTGCTGGGGTGTTGGAGTACGTGTCAAATAGCATGTACAAACGTTGGCTCATTAGGAGGACCCGGTGGGAATGGTCTGCCATATGTCCCTGCAAATCGAACACAAGATCCAAGTGCTCTGGGTGTAGGAAGGGTGGCGGGGCACACCTTTGTTCATGCATGGACGTAGTGGGAGGTGGTGATGGGGTTTCTCCACCCCCTCCCAGAGTGACTACCAACCCATTTTCCACTACCTCGCTTGGGGTTTCATCCCATGAATCTTCATCGCCTACTCCTTCGTCCTCAGCTTCTGTGGCCACAATGTGCTCAACCTCGGTTATGGCCTCCAGAGAGACCATTTACTCATAAATTTCTTCCTTGACGTAACATGTGGGGAACTCGTCGCAATACCCCACTGCCATGTTGCTCCTTGCTTGATTCTCGAGGGCAGCCGAAGTGTTTTCTTCCCGAAGGTGTCTTGTGGGCGGCCAATTATCCAGTTTGGTGAGTAAGAGATGTTCTGGAAGGGTCTGAACATGCTCCTCTGGAGAAATCTCCTCTACATAAGCCATGGGAGGAAGGATATTTGCCTTTTCTCTTTCACACAGAATGGTGTGAGCCAACGAGAGCACTTGCTCCATTTGTTGCAACCGTTGTCATTGAGCAGAATGGGTATACCAAGCCGAACCACGACGAGGTTTCCCTCTCTCCCTAGGCATTTGAGTGAAGGAAAGGATATCAAAAATGCACAGTGTGGACTGAATAATGTAGCAGAGCGGAAAATGGCTAGAGGGATGTAGAGAGAAGATGAACTGAATGTGTTCATGTCATGGCTCATTCAAAAGCTTGAGGGGCGATGGGATGTTCCTCCCCATTAATTATATCATCGTAAATTCTTGCAGGGTCGACCCTTTCCCATGAGGGAGAGGTCTCATATCCAGAGGACTACAGTAATGGCCAGCTCCCATCGTTAATGTTGAAGGGATGGGGAGCGACCTACCTCATTTAAGGTGAGGCTATGTGTTGTTCCAGGTGTCTGGGATTCATAAAGTGTCACCCCATCCGGGGCTGGGACATCCTTGCTAGTGAGGTCTTGGTACCGCTTCGAGAGAACAGTGCATTCAGAAGAATTGGCCTGCTAGTGGATGAGTTCTAACTTGGTATCTACTCCCTCATTAGCTAGGCAATCCGCTACTTTGTTTGTGTCTCTCTTCACATGAGAAGGGATGATGGTGAGACTAGGATGGATGAGGTCACCAAAATCCTCAAGAAGTCCCGATAACCTCTAGCTGGGAGAGATCTTCAATAGATGGTCTCCATGGAGAATTTTTGTTATGAGCTGGATAATGATTTGGCAGTCTCCCTCCACTATGACCTTCTAGTAGTGATTGTTAATCGCAACCTTGAGACCTTTGATTAGGCTTAGAAGCTCAACAACATTGTTTGTATTTTCACCCAGGTAGTCAACTACCAAATGCAAGATTTCTCCTTCTTGGTTCCTAAGGATTGATCCAAAACCTGTTGGTCCTAGATTTCCTCTTGAGGCCCTATCAAAGTTTATCTTAATAAAACTAGGTGGAG
>ML788742.1:0-26333 GCA_009831015.1 Picea engelmannii
TACTCCATCTGCCTCATCACCATATTGATCCACATCCTCTACTCCACCACATGGTCCTCATCCTCCTAATCATGTGTCTTATCCACATGTGTTTGCACCATCCACTGATATTCCTACTTCCCCTCCACATGTTTCTGCACCATCCACGTCTGATCCTCCTCCTCACCCTCCACATGTGTCTACACCATCCATCCATTATCCTACACCTTCCCCTCCACATGTGTCTACACCATCCATGTATGATCCTCGTCCCCCTCTTCCTCCTCCTTCCCCTCTTCATGTGTCTACCATGTATGATCCTCCTCCCCCTCTTCCTCCTCCTTCCCCTCCTCATGTGTCTGCACCATCCATGTCAAATGTGCATCCTCCTCCCCCTCCACATGTGTCTACACCACCCATCCATCCTCCAGCTTCTCCTCCACATGCATCACCATCCACTAATCCTCCTCCTCCTCCTCCTCCTCTTCCACATGTGTTAGAATCTTTTGATGCTTTATACACTATGTTCACATCAAGTGTTGTTGCAGAAGTTGATGTTGATGGAGACACATTTGATAGAGACAATGTTGTCATTTATTTTTAGCATAGGTACTAATAGAACCTATACCTCTAGTATTAAAGACACTGATGCATTTGTCTTTGGTGGTGGATGTAGCTAGTAGTGGTACTAATTGACATGTATATTGATTGTTTTATATTTGACTTGAGATGTATATATAACATATTTATTGCATATTTTGTTAAGATGTATGTTTCATATGTATATTGATATGTGTAAGGTCCTCGGATAGAAGGGTGTGGGCCCCCTCACCCAAGTCCTCAAGGAGATGGAATTTGGGGTTTATTCAGCACCCAAGAGTCACAATAGTTGGGAAAGTGTGGTCCTTGGGTGCACGAACATGCCAAGGGTATTTTCTAAGCATGAGACAAAGCACAAGGATGGGTGCACCAAAGAGATTGGGGTGCATCATCACGAGGAGCGCACCCAAGGCTAGGGAACGTTGATCCCAAGGGACACAAAGGTTGATGAGCACATGGGTTCATTTGGGCACGTGGGTTTGTGAAGGGGCACGTCAATTCATTTGGGTGCGTTGGTCCACGAAGGGGCACGACACACCCAAAGGATGCAACGATTCACGAAGGTGACATTTGGATTCCATATAAAAGATCAAGGGTGAATAACTAAGAAGGAACAAGGAAGAGAGAAATATCATAGTCAATGTTTTGTGGAAAATTTGGACAAAGAGGGGAGAGCTCCCTCAAGGAGCCAAGTTTCTCCACATGAGAGTACTTATGTTGTCTTGTGGTGATTTTGTGGGCAGTGTTAGGGTGACCTTCTTTGGGTTGAGTCTAGTAGCAGGTAGGGTGACTTTGGACTTTTGGGAAGTCTTGTTACAAGTCTGGGTGAGACATTCTATGAGACAAAACCGCAGGTCTATGTGAATTCTTGTGACAGAGAAGAGATGGTGAGTCTGTGGTGGGCACAAGTTTGGGGTGAAATATAGGAGTTGTGAAAGTTGTTGTGACAGATGAGTCTTGGTGTGACAAATATTTGTATGAGTGTCTTGGTGAGGTTAGGTGAGTTGTGTGACTCTACCTAGGTTGAAAACTGAGTTGGTAGTGCTCATATTGTAATTGTTTCAAAATGATAAGAATTATCCAAGTGTTAGGAACATCTTTTTTTTCCCACACTATATTTGTGTGTCTCTTGTTTGTTTCACAAGTGTTCTCTTTGTTCATGGATGCATGCTTAAGTGACTAAGTGTTAAGACATTAACAAATTGTCTAAATATACAAGTAAGTTTCACTAGAGTAGGAGTGTGACTTTCTTGTAGCCTAGAATGGAGTATGGGTATACTATAGTTGAAGAAGCCTAGTCAAGGAGAAGTATCATTTATGTTTCTAATCAACCAAGTGAGAATTATCACAATGTTTCACGCCCTTAGGAGGTGCATGATCCTAAGATTCGGCCAGAAATCTTGTGGGGATGTGACATATGGTATCAAAGAAAACTTAGAATATGGTTTGGTGATATATTCACCACTATCTTAGTGAAAGATGGTATCAAAGATTGGAGCACACTACTACTATGATGGTGACAGTGGTGGTGGGGCACAACACAGAGATAGTTTTGGTGCAGACTTGGTGAAGGTTTGATAAGGTGGACTGACATTTCAAATATAGTCTGGACATAGAATTGATTGGTTTGATTTGCAAAGAAATTAAGTCTCATACCTATGCTCACACCTTGAGAAGACCAAGTGCATAGTTTGTGGGGTGAACCAAGAACTTGGGAAAGGCGGATGGTCACGGGGCTTGTTGTATTACTTTTCATAGATCTAATCACATGATTGACCATAGAAGTGATCACAAAGGTGATTGCGGCATCGATCACAAAAGTGATTGTAGAGGTTGATCGTAGCAGTGATCATAGAGGATGATCACATAAGTGATCGCAAAGTAGAGAGATTTTGGGTTGCAATGAGTTAAAGCACTTGGGTGAGTTGGGAGACTTAGAATAGTTTCAAAATGAGGCACTTGGTTGGGAACATTTTCATCATGAAATATTCATGTTGTGCATCACCGAGAACAACAGTTGAGTTGAGTTGGGTTGTTGGATGAGTGGGTTGACCACAACCTTTGGATGAGGTAGCTCTTTGTAGAGAAATGATATTCAGTTAGAAATAGTATGGCTTAGCAGCATGAAGATGTTTGCATGATGCCTTGAAGTAGAATCAGTCAAGGTGTGGAGATGGAAATACATTGGAGATGAGTTCGTCCAGTTGCACGTGAAGTTGGGACTTAGATGTATTTCTGAAGTGACGGATGGACTCAACCTTGTATTGTAGGGAAGGTGTTATGTAGTTTTTTATAGTTACAGACAATGATTTAGATATTTCATGTGGAGAGTCAGTGGCTTGGGAAAGTGAAGGTCTGGGACAATAGACTTGAACCATATGTGAAACCAAGAATTTTGTTGGAAAGGTATGGTTGGTTTTGAGTTCTTTCATTTCCTAAGTGTTGTGGTGAATTCTTTGAAGGGAATTAGAATGAATTGGTGGTTCAAGTGTAATATGTTTCCATGGTGAAAATTGATAGACTTGAGGGTGGCTCAATTGGTGTAGATTCAAAGAAGCCATGTAGCAGTTTGGGATGCCTTGACTTGGGTGAATATGTGGAGAGATTTGGGAAACCAACTTAGACAAGACCAATGGTGGAATTAGGAATATTTGTATGCAACCGTGGAGGTGGCTTGAGGAAGTTTCCTTACTCTTGGATGGGGTACCTTGGTGTGATGGTTCCTTAGACATATTTTTTGAGACATGTGGTGGCCTGACAAGTCGAGTCAAAATTTTCATAGTTTGGACACTTGAGGAGGTGTAGGGAAGTTTTGTTCTAACATATTTGTAACTTACCCAACCCTTAGTTGGGTCATGTCATTGCTAAAATGACTCAACAAAAAAATTGATTCATGTGGTGTGATGGTTCCTTAGACATATTTTTTGAGTCATGTGGTGACTTAACAAGTCGCATCAAAATTTTCATAGTTTGGACACCTGAGGAGGTGTAGGGATTTTTTTTTCTAGCAAATTTGTAACTTACCCAACCCTCAGTTGGGTCACGTCATTGCTAAAATGACTCAATGAAAATTTCTCATACTAAATCTAAATGCGAAAAATAACTCATAGCTTGAAATTCAAGTTCATTCAACTATCCATACTAATAAAAATGTAAATATAATCACTCTTATAGTGCACATAAGCATATAAATACATACAACATTATTCAACCATAAATTAGGGACATGAATGCATTTTTATTCTCATAGTAAGAAACATTAACCGAATATAGCTCAGAGTAAAATGCACACCAATTATATATCAACATTGAACACATCAACACAATAGATAAGAACACTTATCTTATAAACTTATGCAACCCGCTACAGGGGATAGATGTTCCTCCCAACCATAGCCTTTTTGTTCTAGTTCTCAACAGCAAGACACCCTTGAGCTGGGGCTACGAATCCAGAAGAGACAATGGTCCCTAAGGTTGGTTAATGTCCCCCTCTCAATAGTCAATTCTCATAGTTGATTCCAGTCCACTAGCTCTCTTCCCCTCAACTTTCACAACACAAGGGATGGAATCCCCCTTCACTAATCATATTCTCACATGCCTTTCCACTCCTCTCCAAGGCTTCTATCATGAGTTGGATAGGAAAACTACTTGTTGGGACTTCAGAAATTCTACAGTTGCAACACAAACTCATCCAACAACAAAAACGTGTGCTTCCTTGATGAATTTTGAGTAGCTCATCACTCCCAGGCATGAAAAATCTCTCTCCATGATATTACAACTCCAAACAATAGCCAAACTTCCCCACAACAACTACTTTTAAGATTCAGCACTCAGAAATCCTTTTTTGGTCAGAAAACTCCATGTAAAAACAACTCTCTATGCAAAAATGTGAATGTGCAATTCTAGTCTCCCACCCATACAAATTTCCTCTCTTTCTCTTGCTTTCTTGACTTGCACTCTTTCCTAAGATGATTTTACTTAGCCCCCATGATATTAATAACTAGGGGATGTGACTATCACACCCACCCTTTTACATGAATTCAATGATTGGGCTCTAGAACACTCAACATCTAATGGAAGTTTCATGGTAAGGATATTTTAGAAAGAAGTAAGAAATGGATTTCGGTTTAATAGACAATGGGTAAACTCTCACCCCATTGTACCCCTTCCCTCTCTTATGGATGCTTATCCCCCAAATATTCGTCCTTGTCTATCTGTAGTTGGTGATACATTTTATTCATTATATTAAATTTGCATCATTTACATATTATATCACTTTGGCTTTCATCCATACATTACATTACAATATACATCACTAGTTCGGGTTTTGAAAATCCGGCTGTTACATTCCCCTCCTCCTACAAACTACATTGTCCTCAGTGCACATAACCCTACAATTTACACATTGACATATATAAAAGCATTACATCATAATACTTGATAATTCTGCAACTCAATGACTCATACAACAATTCCAACCAACAAATCCCTTTTCCCCTTAACCCCACACTAATTGGAAAGGAATCTCAAAGTTGTGGCTCCAAGAAATTTAGCTATGAAAATGGAGTCTTCATTCACTTATGTACAAATGTACATTCTATTTTCTTCAAAATTTTCAAAAAATTGTGGGTATGCTTCCTGCATGGATTTCTTGTGCTCCCATGTAACATCTTCAGGACCATAACAGGTCCATTGGACCTTTACCAATCTAATGGATTTGTTCCTGAGTGCTTTGAATTTCTAATCTAGGATGTGCATTGGTTCCACCCAAAAATCCCCTTCATGCTCCACTTGGATCACATTCTAATCAATCAGATGATTAGGATTAGGTACATACTTTTTTAATAAAGACACATGGATCAAGTTATGAATTCTCATGGATGCAGGTAATGTTATCATGTATGAAATTGGCCCTATATTTTCTAAGACCTCAGAAGGCCCACAATATCTCGCTGTCAACTTTGGGGAACTTCTCAATTTCAGTGAGATTATCTTTCCTTTAACTTTTAAAAACACATGCTCTCCCACTTTGAATTCTCTATGTGTTCTCTTTTTTATCGGCGTAGATATTTTGTTGATCTTGTGTAGCTTTCAAATTCTACCTGATCTTTACCATCTGTTCTTCCATTTCCTTTAACGATTATGGCCCAATCACGCCTCTATCTATTCGGTTATCTCAACTTACTAGTGTGTTTCATTTTCTGCCATATAATGTTTCAAACAAGCTCATCTGCAATTATTCATGATACCCATTATTGTAAGAAAACTTAACTAAATGGATATAGTCCTCCCACCTAGAAGGCTTGTCCATTACATACATTCTCAACCTATCTTCAATTATCCAATTAATCCTTTCTATTTTCCCATCTGAATCTAAGTGATACGTTGTATTGAAATTCAAATTGGTCACAAATCCTTTAAACAAACCCTTCCAAAAATTGGAAGTGAACTTCAGATCACGGTCTGACATTATTTCCTAGGCACACCATGTAGCCTAACACTTTCTCTCATATATATTTCTGCATTATTCTCTTTCTTGTGAGTTACTTTTACAAGAATGAAATGTGCATTCTTTGTAAGATTGTCCACCACTACCATGATGGAATCATGTTTCCTTGTTGTTCTAGGAAAATTGGTAATGAAATCAATAGTAATAACTTCCCATTTCCATTAAGGAATGGGAAATGGATGCAACAATCATGCTAGATGTCTGTGCTTATCCTTTACCTTCTGACACTCCATTCATCTCACCAAATAATCAATGAAATATGTCTTCATACCATGCTAAAAATATTGTCCTCTTATAGCTGTAATAGTTTTATGATATCCTAGATGTCCAGCATATGGCACATTGTGCATCTCCTTCAAAACCAAATTTATCAATTTCTAAGAATTGGGAAGATAAACTTTGTTCCGAAATAAGAGGATTTGATCCTCTTCCATCTTTTAATCCTTGTATTTATGTTGTATATCATTTTGTTGTAAGATTTCTTTGACTTGCACATAATGTTGGTATGTTGTTACAACCTCTAGAATTATTTCTTTTAAATCTATCATGTACATACTAATGGTTGTAGCATGCATTTTATGAACCATTTTGTTGAGTGCATCAACTACCATGTTCTCATTTCCCTTTATATGATTGATTTCAAAGTTATATTCTCTATTAAATTCCAACCATCTAGTTTGTCTGGCATTTAGTTTTGGTTGTTCAAACAAATATTTCAGACCACTATGGTTTGTTCTTAATTCAATTTTTTTGCCCATAAGGTAATTCATCCATGTCCTTAAGGAATTTACTATGGTTACCAACTCTAAGTCATGTGTAGCATAATTTATTTCATGCTCCTTCAATTTTTTGGAGTCATAAAAAATTACATGTCCATTTTGCATAAGAACGCCACCGACTCCTTCCTTGCATGCATATGTGCACACAACAAAATCCTCATCTGGATCTGCAACTTTAAAAATAGGTTCACTGGTTAGCAAATCCTTTAAGCATTGGAAATTGTATTCACACTTAGTACTCCATTCAAAATTTACTCCTTTCTTTTGCAAAGATGTTATTGGCTGTGCAATATTGGAGAATCTCGCAATGAATCTTCAGTAGTAACCAACTAGGCCCATAAACGATCTAACCTCTGAAATGTTTGTTGGAACTGGCCAACGTTTTATTGCTTCAATATTTTCTGGATCCACTGCTATGCCATCTTTTGAAACAATGTGACCCAAATAATGGATCTCGTTTTGATATAAAGTGCATTTACTCAATTTGGCATGCAATTAGTGTTCTCTCAACACTTGTGGCACCATCCTCAAATGTTGTTCATGCTCCTCTTTTGTCTTGGAATAGATAAGAATATCATCCAAGAACACAATAACAAAATTTTCCAGGAAATCTTTGAACACCCCATTCATCAAACACATAAATGTAACTTGTGCATTTGTCAACCCAAAAAGCACCACTACAAATTCATAGTGTCCATACCTTGTCCTAAAGGTTGTTTTGCTAGTATCTTCTTCTTTGATTCTCACATGATGATAGTCTAACCTCAAGTCAATCTTGGAGAATATCTTTGATCCTTTTAGCTGATTAAAATGATCATCAATCCTCTAAAAATGATATTTTTTCTTGATGGTAACCTTGTTTAGCTATTTGAAGTCAATACACAACCTCGGTGTTCCATATTTTTTCTTAACAAAAAGAATGGGGGCACCCCAAGGAGAAACACTTGGGTGTATGTACCCTTTCTTTAACAATTCCTCTAGCTCCATTTGAAACTCTTTTAGCTATGGTGCGCACATTTTGTAGGAAGTCTTGGATATTGGGGAAACTCTAGGCATTAAGTTGATAGATAAATCTATATCCCTCTTGGTGGTATTACTGACAACTCCTCAAACACATCTTCAAACTCTCTCAAGACTAGATCATCTTCAAGACTTGAATCTTTATCCTTCATTGGCTCTTCCATATGGGATGCATATATCTGACAGCTTTTTCTAAAAATTCTTTTTAGCTACAATGTTGAAATCTCTTGGATAGATATAGCCCTTGGAATACCTTGCATTGTCCTAGAGTTCCCTTCCTCATCAAGACATTTGAAAACCTTTTTATAACAATATAAAACAACACGATGTTTTTCTAGCTAATCGATACCAATCAAGTTGTCATAAGACCCAAGCAGTATGATGTTAAAATATGACTTAGTGTTAATTTCATTCACTTTTATAGGGCATTCTTTAACAAACTCATTAATTCTTCTCTTGGTTCCAGTAGCTAGTTGAACTAACCAAGACTTTTCATGCTTACATTTCTTCAATTTAAATCTTTCAACTATATTTAGATCTATATAGCTATGATTGGCTCTATAATCAATTAAAATAGCTATGGTATGATTATAAATATTACATTCCACTTCAATCATGTGGGATTAATAGTATGCATGTCTATTGTCCAAGGATGCATATATCCTTGGCATGATTTTTCCCACATCCTCTATTGTCTCCTCTTACTTGATGTTATGCATACTCTTCATCGTATCTCCTTAGTGAGGAAAATATTTATACATGTGATCTCCCTCACATCCCCAACACTTTATGGGCTATTATCTTGGCCTCTTTCCCAAGGACTCTATCATTTTCCAATCGCATTGAGATGGCTTCCCTTGTTGATATACTTGATATCTATTCATTATGAAAGGTGGCTTGAATCATTTCTTCCTTTGATCCATCTTTACTTTATTCTTTTCATCCCAAACCTCTTTAAAAGTCAACCTTCATCTATTCTACTCATACAAATACTTGGCCTTTCTTATTTATTCTTCTAATTTTTGGGCTCACCAAACTAAATTTTATCCTTGTAGAAGGATGGCAGTCCACCCAGGAACCTATGAATTTTGACCTTCTCGTCTCTGATGAAGCTCACATACCTGAGAGGTTATAAGAACTTTCTCTCATATTCATCCATGGTCATTTTTCCCAAGTTTAAGTTCAAATAATTTTTTCATCTTCTTGTCATGATATTGCTCTGACAAGTACTGTTGTTGAAAATATTCCTTGAAATGCTTCCAAGAAATTCTCTTCTAATCAAGGTGCTTAACCTTCAAGATATCTTTCCTTGAAGGTGGTAGGATACAATTTTGGCTTCTGGATTTCATGCGTAGTTATGAAATTGGAAATATTTCCTCATTCCCAGCAACCATGCTTCTGCATATTCTCCTCTCATGTTTTATCCATCAAAAGATGGTGTCTTGATTTTCCTCAACTCCCCTTGCAAGCTATCTAACCCATCTCTCATTCTTTGATGTCTGACAAGATATTATACTAGGATTGTTCGTTTACCTTGAATGTGCATATTCTCTTCTAGTTGAGTGCCCTAGGGAATGAGGATGTTGAGGCCTGATAATACTCCTTTACCATCTATATACTCCATGATCATTCCCCCTATAATGGGACCTAGATACTTCCACTTTATTTGCATTGGTTTCCTGTTTTTTGCCAAAATATTTTTTTACTTGCTTCTGCAGCATATTCAGGCTTTGAATTATCTCTTTTTGATCCTTCATAATCCTTTCATTATTGTCCCTATATATATGCACTTCTCTTTGTGGGCTTCTCATAGTTACATGATACCACCCAACTCTTCTTCCATTAGACCCGGTCTCAGCATTACCCATGCTGACATGTAGACCTCTGATTTCTTCTTCATGGTTGAAGGACCCTTGAGCGTCATCCATATCTCATGTTCTCATATAGGAACTAAATTATGCTTTCTGTATCTCTAATTTTGCAAGAATGTGCATGCAATAATTGTTGTTAGAATTAAGCATATAGCAAAATATTTATTAATTAGATTACAAGTTATTCTTCACATCACTTTATGAATAATCACAATGCACTAAGTCATAATATGACTCCTTAAACACATTCTTCTCCGAAACATCTCTCCAACGGTTGTACTTGTGCCTCATTATAAGTTATAAGTGAAAAGTTACAACATCCATATGCTACAATTTCCACTCCTTTACAATTATAGAATTACCTTATTAATTCTTGGGAAAATTTTAGAACCCAATTCAAAATTATAAGTTGATAGATTTATTTTCCTCCTAAAGACCTTTCCAACTACTATTTGTTTTCTCAAATATGAGCTCGAAGCTAAAAGTTATGGTCTAGAAAAGTTTTGACTACTTTTCCTAATTTGTCCTTGTATGTTACAAGTGTCTTCTTTCTCTTCTTGCAAATTTTTACATAAACAGATCCCAAATATGGCTCCATGGTTTTCTTCTATGGTTCATAATATCTCCATAGACTATTCATGTGCCTCAAATGGACTTCTGAGCAAGGATTTATGCCCTCGGGAAGTAAATTGGTACCGAAATTTTACCTCAATTGTTTTGGCCATAACTTTCTCATGCAAGCTCTGTTTTGTGTCCAAACTAGCCCATTGGATAGCTCTCTCTGAGTTCTTGTATTTAATATACAAATACAAAGTGTACTAATGTACACTCTTTTCTCGTGCTAAAAACATCGTTTAGGGCCTCAAATTCGCCCCACAAGTTAATGACCTTCAAAAACCCCAAAAATTCATAGAAACTTGATTGTTTTTAGTGTTTTAACGGTCCTTTAATCTGATTCGTCGATCTCAAATTGAAACAAATATGAACTATTGTTCTCTCCATCAGTGATCAACAATTGAATATTTCTTATTGTAAACCAAATTTGTCCACTGACCTCCCCGATGCTTGATCGTCAGCCATCGACCATTGGTCGTTTCTCTTTACAAACCAAAACTGCTAGTGAATCTCCCTAACGCCTGATCATCGGCCATCGACCATCAAATATTTCTCTTGGTAAACCAAAATTGTTTGGGAATATCCATGGCACTCGATATTCAGTGATCAGGCATGAAATATTTATCTTTCCAAACCAAAACTACTCACAAATCTCCTTGATGCCCGATCATCGGCCTTTGGCCATTGGAGATTTATCTTAGAAAATGAAAACTACTCATGAATCTCCCCGATGCTTGATCATTATCCTTTGACCATATCTTTGCTGACATGGAATGAAACGTCATCCTGAGGAATCAACTTGGATGGCATGGCATGACATGTGGATGATGATGTGGCATGACATGTGGGTGTTGACATCATCATCCTCTTTTCCTTCATTGTTGATCAACCACTTTTCTTGGAAGACTTGAAACACTCTGCTAAGTTTTTCGATGCCCAATCATTGGCCATCGACAATCGAATATTTCTCTCGGACAAATGAAAACCCTCGTCATGTTTTGTCAATTCCCAATCGTCATCCATCGACGATTGGAGATCCCCTTTGGACTCATGAAAACTTAACCAAACTCTATCAATACCCGACCATCGGCCATAAATGAGTTTTGTTGGCCAAATTATCTGACTAATCTGAATCATTGATCTTTCGTTCAGAATGATCTCATCCATCTATTTTTCTCCAACCTTCCAACATTTGAAATGAATCCAGATCGTCGATTTGATTCTTTTCCCCAATCGTTGAAAATGAATCTCAACCCTCGATCTACTCGACCTTACTAACTCTGAAAAACCTTAGAAATGTTTAAATTTATCAGCATGAATATCAGTTGTTGATATCAAGATAAAAAAATGATCTCAATCATCGATTCATTGAACTTTCCCAACTTCGTTGACCTCCATTAAAATGAAAAATTTGACCTTGCAGTTCAAATTTAACTTTGTATCCTGAATGATTGGCACCATTAAACATCTCAGATATTTTAGAGGAAACTAAATCTCAAATTTTCCTTCGAATTTGGGGATCTTCACTATGGTTCTTCTCCATTTTCCCCCAAATTTTCTCAAACCGAAGTCTGTAACAATGAATTTACCCAACTTCGCATTGGTTCTTGGCCCATACAGGTCTAGTGTTGAACCATAAGATATGATAGCACTATGTAACATACCCAACCCCTAGTTGGGTCACATCACTACTAAAACGACTCAATAAAAAAAATTATATTAAATCTAAATGTAAAAAATAACACACAACTTGATATCCAAGTTCATTCAGTTGTCCATATTGATAAAAATGTAAATATAATAAATCTTACTATGCACAACAACAACTAAATAAATACAACATTATTCAACCATAAAATAGAGACATGAATGGATTTTTCTACTCGTAGTAAGCAACATTAACCAAATATAACTCAGAGTAAAATGCACAACAATTATATATCAACATTTAACACATCAACACAAAAAATCAGGATACTTATCTTATAAACGTATGCAACTCGTTGCAGAGGAAAGATGTTCCTCCCAACTATAGCCTTTGTGTTCAAGTTTTCAAGAAGTGGACACCCTCGAGCTGGGGTTATGAATCCACAAGAGACGGTGGTCCCTAAGGCTGGCTAATGTTATGGTCTCAACAATTAATTCTCACAATTGATTCGATTCCACCAGCCCTCTTCCCCTCAACCTACACAACCCAAGGGATGGAATCCCCCTTCACAAATCATAGTCCCTTATACCTTTCCACTCCCCTCCAGGGATTCTAGCATAGGTTGGATATGAAAACTACTTGTTGGGACTTCTGGACTTCTACAGCTGTAACACAAACTTGCCCAACAGCCAAAACATGTGTTTCCTTGAATAATTTTGAATAGCTCATCACTCTCATGCATGCAACCTCTCTCTCCATGAGATTACAGCTCCAAACATCCACCAAACTTTCCCACAACAACTACCTTGAAGCTTCAACACTCAGAACTCCTTTACTGGCCATAAAACTCCATGTAAAAACATCTCTCTATGTAAAAATGTGAATGTTCAATTATGGTCTCCCACCCATATGAATTTCCTTTATTTATCTTGTTTACTTGACTTGCACTCTTCCCCAATTTGATTATACTCAACCCCCATGCTCTCAATAATTATGGGACATGATTCTCACAACCACCCTCTTGTATGAATTCAATGATTGGCCTCTAGAACACTCAACATCTAATGGAAGGTTCGTGGTAAGGATAATTTAGAAAGAAATAAGAAATAGATTTTGGTTTAATAGACATGGGTAAAATCTCCCCCCATTAGACCCATTCCCTCTCTTGTGGATACTTAGCTCTAAAATATCTATATGTGTTCATCTACGAATGGTGATACATTTTATTCATTATTTTACATTTACATTGTTTGCATATTACATAACTTTGCCTCTCGGCCATACATTACATTTACAATATACATTGCAAGTTTGGGATTTGAAAACGTGGATGTTACAAGATTGATGGAGTCAACAAAGAAGTCAACCAATAATTATTAGAAATCAACATGAATGGGAAGAACACATACCAAGTAACTTGGGTGTTTTTCTCTCACCTTTGGTATGGGACATTGGAGAAGGTAGAGTGTACATTGGTGACTTGCGGATGATTGTGTGATAACTCAAAGATCCGACGGGGTTGTTGGTTGAAGTTGGAAAGAGTATTGGATCGAACATGCCTAAAGGCATGGAATTTTTTTGAGATGATTTATTCTTCTTGGAGAACTTTGGATAGTTTGTTGGGAAATTTTAGGAGTGTCAGTGCATTGGCCACACTCATCATAGGTATTGAGTTGCAAATTGGTGACTCGACGGAAGGAGGTGAGTTAAGGACTTGCCTTGGTTTGGAGGATTGTGCAGATAGAAGGATTATAGCATGAACAAATTACTTGGGCATGGGAGTTTCTCTTTCTTTGGGAAACATGGTTGAGGGTGAAGCCTAACCATTCCAAGACATAGAGAGGTAGATGTGGCAGCATGGATGGGTGATGAAGTAATGGGGAAAATATATCCTAGACGTGTAGTTCTTGGTGCGGATGGGACATTTCATATCCAAAGACGTAGATGAACATGGGGAGAATTCAGACATGGAATCTAGCCTTGTGGACTTCATCACAAGTTGGGTTGTAAGGGCAGAGTTGGTTGGACGTGTAGAGATGCATGATGATTTCCCTTGACTCTTTCTAGAATTGGATGTGATGTAGATTGTTTATGGTTGTAGAAGATTGGATAACTATTCCATGAAGTGGGAAGTGGATTCAAGGTGCCATAGATGACTTTGTTTCTGGGTGACTTCATAGTGCAACAAGGTGAGGGGTGACCTTGCTTTGATCCAAGGACATGCACAGACAAACCGAATTGTGAAATGAGGTGACCAATTTGGGCATGAGGGAGTGCATACTCAAGGATTTCACAACTTGGGTGAGAACAATAGCATGACAAGTCGATCGAGAGTATAGATGTGCTAGTAAGTTTGGAGAAACAACACTTGGACATTGAAAATGATCTCCTTGATGAATATTAGATGTGGCAATAGTTAGGCAAGGTTGGCAACTTGCCTTAGTCTTTGAGGTTGGACAGAGTGATGGAAGTTGGGGATGGAAAAATGGTATGAGGACATGGAGATGTGAATGATCATGGATTGGGTGTGATGGTTGGTTAGCTACCCAACCAATTTGATACGTAGGAATCGAGAGTGCGTAGAGGCATGGAATTGAGTTATAGTATGATCGTAGCAGTGATTCATGAGGATTTCAACACTTAAGGTGAAATTTTGAAGTGAAGTGGGATGCAGTCAATTGTGGTAATAAGTGACAACAACAAATGAACCAGAAAAAAGAAAGGAAACAACATCGCAATGAGATAGTGCAATAGAATTGGGTGACTTTCATTCTTAGAGTTTGGTGAAGCAGCTACATTGACTTAGGCAACAGATTGTGTGGATTTGGGTGAAATATAGTTTGATTGGATTTTGTAAACTTGGATTTCCACTTCACATGAAACTTGGGGTTTGTTAGGGACCTAACCTCCATAACCCCTCATGTAGGTAGAATAATATATTTTCCTTGTAATAATGGTTGATATTAATAAGGCCTAATAATAAGGAAGAATAAGTCAAATGTAAGAAGACCTAATAGAAGCTTCCACTTCTAGAAAGATCTTCCTCTAGATTATTATTTTGGTAGATAGATTTAGTATAAATAGGATTGGAGGGAATAAAAAGTATTTATCTTGAGAATTATTGTAATATAGCATTGCTCTACTAGAGGTTGCCCCCTCGAAGAGGCAAGTGAACATTGTTTCCTATCAATAAAGGTATTATTTTGGTTTTTTGCTTCCTTATAATTTGTTGTTCCACTATTATTCTCTATAGTATTTATGTTTTCTTCTATTATAATAGATCTGGTACCTAACAAGTGATATTAGAGCACTTTGTTTGGCAGGAATTGTGGGTTATATTTTTCCAAGGTAGAGATATGTTCCAACATCTTAAAACTATAGTGATCTATCATTCAGCGCATAAATCCATGGTCGGGGAAGCATACATGTATGAAATACAAGAGGTTTCATTGTTGGACACCCTTGTAACCCATGTTGGCACCCCTTCGAGTGGTAGCATATCAGACAACACATGTATATAGACTAGCCTAGATATTCTGAAACCCTCCATAGATCAACTGATCAGCCGCCTAACTGCTATAGTTCCACTGACAAAAACACTCGAGAAGAAACTCTCTAGTACATGGGTAATCGGGTAGTATGTCTAAGGGTACGATCTAGCCTCCTTAGTTGGTGCCCTGAGATATTGGGTTGAGTACTATTGTTTGACCCCACATGTATATCAAAGAGCTATAGCACAGGGAAAACCCTTATCTGTAGGAACCGTGAAAACCCTAACCTTTGGTACGGAAACATAACAGACATGAACTATTGTCGTGCAACCTTGCCTCCTGCATTCTGGTTGCGAAATTACTACACATTTTTTCCTATTAACAATTTGGGCATTTTGACTATTTGAGACCTATCTCGCATTGGATTCCTCTTTTCATCCTGATCGCAATAATACCTATAATTTTTCATCCTTTTTTTCTCTATGGTCCAGACCCCCTTATTTGGGACCTACCCCATTGGATTCCCCTTTTTTCACTGATCATCAGGATACCATTCACCCGTAACCCCTTTTATGTGTGGACCCACCCACCCCTTTTCTGTGCCCCCCTTTCACCATGGTCCACACCCATAGCCAAGACCTTGAATCATACCTCAATGCCCTGTCATCTGATTTCTCGACGACCTGGAAGGAAATGCGAAAAATCAATGCCAATATTACGACCATTAATTCCAACATGCATTCTACCATATACGCAAAAATGGAAAACTTGAAACAGGACATGACGAAGTACCTCTGTGCCCACATGGAACACCATCTTGCAAGCCATCTTGAATACTTTATTTTCCATCTCTTCACCAAAATGAATATTCTTGGAGACCTTACCTAATCTGACCAACCTTTGCACCCCGAAGGTGATACTTCCTCCAATTCCTAGAATTTTCAGTCCCACCAATTTCAACGTGACCTACGCCTTCCTAGAGTGGATGTGAAAAAATGTTATGGCTTAGATCCCATGGGCTAGGTGACCCAAATGGAACACTACTTCTCTTTTCATGGCATTACCGATGAGTTGGCCAAACTTTGTTATGGTTTTCTCCATTTGGAGGAGTTTATAGCTTCTTTTGAGGAATTGGCTTTCAGAACAAAGGGCATGACATATGATGTTTTCAAGGAATTATTTATCAATGGCCTCAAGGATGAAATACGTGCCCATGTCCTCATGGCTCACCCCCAGACTTGGTTGGAAGCTACAAAATAGGCCAAGGAAGCACAACAAGTTATCTCATCGCAAACTAGAAAACTCCCTTTATTCCTCGCACTAAACCCACCCTTCCCACCCCTTCTTCCACTCCCCTCAAGATATAGAAATTGACTTGTGTTGAAATGGTTGAACACCAACTTAAAGGTCTTTGTTATAATTGTGTTGACAAGTATTTTCCGAGGCACAAGTGTAAGGAACATAACATTTTTATGGCTATGTCTGAGGATGTTTCTTAAGAAGAGGTAGATGTTTCTCATGTACCTAATCTACCCCCACTAGATGATCTTAATCATCCCTCTGCTCCACTAGAAGTTGAACCATTGATTTCTCTAAATGCACTCACGGGTTTCCCTGCTCCCCAAACCCTTAAGTTAATTCGCTACATTAAGAACCAGAAACTCATCATTCTAGTTGACAGTGGCAGCACCCATATTCATTGTTTCATTTCCAAAGAAGTCAATTGTTATATCCATACAATTAATAATTTCCAAATCATGATTGTTAATGGGGGTTCCATGAAATGTGGAGGGCATTGTGAAAATGTGTGCCTCCAAATTGGTCGATACCACCTAGAATATCATATGTTTGCTATTGACATGGGTTGTTGTGACATTGTAATTGGTGTAGAATGGTTTTTCCCTCTCGTTCCTATCATCATGGATTTCCATAAATTAACCTTGCAATTCCAACAAGAGGGCCACCAACACCAGTTCTAAGGCATCACTGCAGGGTCACCAGAGATCATCAATTCCCATCGAATGGAAAAAATTCTCAAAAAAGGTCATTATGGAATTATTTCCCAAATACATTCCATTCAGGTGGTTGATACACCCTCTGTACATCCCAAACTCCAATCTATCCTCTCCCAACACCAATATGTATTTCAAAAACCCAGGGACTTCCCCCTTCTTGAGGTTTCTATTATCATTCCATTCCTCTAGTTCTGGGCAGTCTTCCTCCAAATGTTCACCCTTACTGTCATCCCTTTTCCTAGAATAATTAAATGGATAAGATTGTTCAAGAATTGCTCAAAGTTGGTGTCATTCATCCTAGTACTAGTCCCTATTCTTCTCCAGTAGTCATGGTAATCACGAAAGAAGGTACTTGGCACATGTGTCCTAATTTTTTAGCTCTCAACACACTCACCATCAAAGACGAATTTACCATCCTGTCATTCATGACCTTTTGGATGAATTAAGTGGTGCTCAATATTTTAACAAACTTGATCTCTACTCTGGCTACCACATGATTCATATGAAAGAAGAAGACATTCCCAAGACTGCATTCAAAACTCATGAGGGTCACTATGAGTTCTTGGTTATGCCATTTGGCCTCTATAATGCTCCTTCCACTTTTCAAGGTCTCATGAATCATGTCTTTTTTCCTTTCCTCCATCATTTTGTCTTGGTTTTCTTTGATGATATTCTCATCTATAGAAAAAATTGGAAATCCCATCTTGCCCATGTGGATCAAGTTCTCTAGCTACTGTCTCAGCACAAATTTTTTCTTAAGCAGTCTAAATGTGCTTTTGGAGCCTATGAAGTTAAGTACATCGGACATATTGTCAACAAGGATGGTGTCAGGGTGGATCCAAAGAAAATTGAAGCTATGAAGGATTGGTCAAACTCAAAAACTCTTAAAAGTATACATGGATTCCTAGTTTTGATGGGATATTATCGCAATTTTGTTAAGAATTGTGGAAAATTGCAACTCCCCTCATAGTGCTCCTTAAAAAGAATGCTTTCAGTTGGACTCAAGTAGTCAACCATTCCTTCCAAGCTTTGAAAGTGACTATGTTTTTTATTGACATGGGTGGTTGTGACATTGTACTTGGTGCAAAATGGCTACGCACTCTCAGCCCTATCACCATGGATTTCCATAAATTAACCATGCAATTCCAACAAGAGGGCCACCAACACCAATTCCAGGGCATCACTGTAGGGTCACCAGAGATCATCAATTCCCACCAAATGGAAAAACTCCTTAGAAAAGGTCATTATGGCATTATTTTCCAACTTCATTCCATTCAGGTAGTTGAGACACCCTATGTACATCCTGACCTCCAATCTATCCTCTCTAAACACCAAGTTGTGTTTCAGAAACCCCAGGGACTTCCCCTTCTTGAGGTGTCCATGATCATTCCATTCCTCTAGTTCTGGGCAATCTTCCTCCAAATGTTCACCCTTATCGTCCTCCCTTCTCCTATAAGAATGAAATGGATAATATTGTTCAAGAAGTGCTCAAAGTCAGTGCCATTCATCCCAGTAATAGTCCCTACTCTTCTCCAATAGTCATGGTATTCAAGAAAGAAGGTACTTGGCACACGTGTCCTAATTTTTTAGCTCTTAACAAACTCACCATCAAAGACGAATTTCCCATTCCCGTCATTGATGACCTTTTGGATGAATTAAGTGGTGCTCAGTATTTTACCAAACTTGATCTCTGCTTTGGATACCACCATATTTGTATGAAAGAATAATACATTCCCAAGACTACATTCAGAACTCATGAGGGTCACTATGAGTTCTTGGTTATGCCATTTGGCCTCTTTAATGCTCCCTCCACTTTTCAAAGTGTCATGAATTATGTCTTATATCCTTTCCTCTGTCATTTTGTCTTGGTTTTCTTTGATAATATTATTATCTATAGAAAAACTTGGAAATATCATCTTGCCCATGTGGATCAAGTTCTCCAGCTACTGTCTCAGCACAAACTTTTTCTTAAGTAGTCTAAATGTGCTTTTAGAGCCTCTGGAGATAAGTACATGGGACATATTGTCAACAAGGATGGTGTCATGGTGGATCCGAAGAAAATTGAAGCTATGTAGGATTGGTCATGCCCAAAAACTCTTAAAATTATACGTGGATTCCTAGTTTTGACGAGCTATTATCGCAAGTTTGTTAAGAATTATGGAAAATTGCAGCGCCCCTCACAGTGCTCCTTAAAAAGAATGCTTTCAGTTGGACTCCAACAATCAACTATTCCTTCCAACCTTTGAAAGCGGTTATGTGCACTACTTTGGTTCTGGCTCTCCCTGACTTCAATAAGACCTTTGTACTAGAGTGTGATGCTCGAGGAAAGGCATTGGGGTTGTCCTCATGCAATATGGTCGACCGTTGGATTTCACTACAAAAAACATGTTCAAGCACCATTTGCTACAATCCACCTATGAAAAGGAAATGTTGGATACTCTCCACATTGTGGATATCCGACTTCCTTATCTCTTGGGGTAAGGAACATAATATTTTTATGGATATGTATGAGGATGTTTCTTAAGAAGAGGTAGATGTTTCTTATGTACCTAAGCTACCCCCATTAGATGATCTTAATCATCCCTCTGCTCCACTAGAAGTTGAACCATTGATTTCTCTAAATGCACTCACGGGATTCTTTGCTCCCCAAACCCTTAAGTTAATTGGCTACATTAAGAACCAGAAACTCATCATTCTAGTTGACAATGGCATCACCCATATTCATTGTTGCATTTCCAAAGAATTCAATTGCTATATCCATACAATTAATAATTTCCAAATCATGATTGTTAATGGGGGTTCCATGAAATGTGGAGGGCGTTGTGAAAATGTGTGCCTCCAAATTGGTCGATACCACTTGAAATATCATATTTTTGTTATTGACATGGGTTGTTGTGACATTGTACTTGGTGCAGAATGGTTATGCACTCTCATCCCTATCACCATGGATTTCCATAAATTAACCTTGCAATTCCAACAAGAGGGCCACCAACACCAGTTCCAAGGCATCACCGCAGGGTCACCAGAGATCATCAGTTCCCTTAGAATGGAAAAACTCCTCAAAAAAGGTCATTATGGAATTATTTCCCAAATTCATTCCATTCAGGTGGTTGATACACCCTATGTACATCCCAACCTCCAATCTATCCTCTCCCAACACCAAGATGTATTTAAAAAACCCTGGGGACTTCCCCCTTCTTGAGGTGCCCATGATCATTCCATTCCTCTAGTTCCGGGCATTCATCCTCCAAATGTTCACCCTAATTGTCATCCCTTTTCCTAGAAGAATTAAATGGATAAGATTGTTCAAGGATTTCTCGAAGTCGGTGTCATTCGTCCCAGTACCAATCCCTATTATTCTCCAGTAGTCATGGTAATCAAGAAAGAAGGTACTTGACACATGTGTCCTGATTTTTTAGCTCTCAACAAACTCACCATCAAAGAAGAATTCACCATTCCTGTCATTCATGACCTTTTGGATGAATTAAGTGGTGCTCAATATTTTACAAAACTTGATCTCTACTCTGGCTACCACATGATTCATATGAAAGAAGAATACATTCACAAAACTACATTCAAAACTCATGAGGGCCACTATGAGTTCTTGGTTATGCCATTTGGCATCTATAATGCTCCTTCCACTTTTCAAAGTCTCACGAATCATTTATTTTTTCCTTTCCTCCATCATTTTGTCTTGGTTTTCTTTGATGATATTATCATCTATAGAAAACCTTGGAAATCCCATCTTGCCCATGTGGATCAAGTTCTCCAGCTACTGTTTCAGCACAAAATTCTTCTTAAGCAATCTAAATGTGATTTTGGAGCCTATGAAGTTAAGTACATGGGGCATATTGTCAACAAGGATGGTGTCAGGATGGATCCAAAGAAAATTGAAGTTATGTAGGATTGGTCACACCCAAAAACTCTTAAACGTATATGTGGCTTCCTAGTTTTGACAGGCTATTATTGCAATTTTGTTAAGAATTACGGAAAAATTGCAGCTCCCCTCGGAGTGCTCCTTAAAAAGAAGATTTTAGTTGGACTCAAGTAGTCAACCATTCCTTCCAAGCTTTGAAAGCAACTATGTCTGTAATTGACATGGGTGGTTGTGACATTGTACTTGGTTCAAAATGGCTACTCACTCTTGGCCCTATCACCATGGATTTCCATAAATTAACCATGCAATTCCAACAAAACGGCCACCAGCACCAGTTCCAAGGCATCACTGCAAGGTCACTAGAGATCATCAGTTCCCACCAAATGGAAAAACTCCTTAGAAAAGGTCATTATGGCATTATTTCCCAACTTCATTCCATTCCGGCAGTTGAGACACCCTATGTACATCATGAACTCCAATCTATCCTCTCCCAACACCAAGCCATGTTTCAGAAACCCCAGGGACTTCCCCCTTCTTGAGGTTTCCATGATCATTCCATTCCTCTAGTTCTGGGAAATCCTCCTCCAAATGTTCACCCTTATCGACCTCCCTTCACCTAGAAGAATGAAATGGAGAATATTTTTCAATAATTGATTAAAGTCGTTGCCATTCATCCCAGTACTAGTCCCTATTCTTCTCCAATAGTCATGGTACTCAAGAAAGAAGGTACTTGGCACACGTGTCCTGATTTTTTAGCTCTCAACAAACTCACCATCAAAGACAAATTTCCCATTCCCGTCATTGATGACCTTTTGGATGAATTAATTGGTGCTCATTATTTTACCAAACTTTATCTCTACTTTGGATACCACCATATTTGTATGAAAGAATAATACATTCCCAAGACTACATTTAGAACTCATGAGGGTCACTAAGAGTTCTTGGTTATGTCATTTGGCCTCTGTAATTCTCCCTCCACTTTTCAAAGTCTCATGAATTATGTCTTCTATCCTTTCCTCTTTCATTTTGTCTTGGTTTTCTTTGATGATATTCTTATCTATAGAAAAACTTGGAAATACCATCTTTCCCATGTGGATCAAGTTCTCCAGCTACTGTCTCATCACAAACTTTTTCTTAAGAAGTCTAAATGTTCTTTTGGAGCCTCTGAAGTTAAGTACATGGGAATTATTGTCAACAAGGATGGTGTCAATGTGGATCCAAAGAAAATTGAAGCTATTTTGGATTGGTCATGCCTGAAAACTCTTAAAATTATACATGGATTCCTAGTTTTGATGGGCTATTATCGCAAGTTTGTTAAGAATTATGGAAAAATTCCAGCTTCCCTCACAGTGCTCCTTAAAAAAAATTCTTTTAGTTGGACTCCAACAATCAACTATTCCTTCCAAGCTTTGAAAGCGGCTATGTGCACTACTTTGGTTATGGCTCTCCCTGACTTCAATAAGACCTTTGTACTAGAGTGTGATGCTTGGGGAAAGTCATTGGATTTGTCCTCATGCAAGATGGTCGACCATTGGATTTCACTACAAAAAATGTGTTCAAGCACCATTTTGTACAATCCACCTATGAAAAGGAAATGTTGGATACTCTGCACATTGTGGATATATGACTTCCTTATCTCATGGGGTAACACTTCCAAATAAAAATCGATCATCAAATCCTCAAGTATTTTTTGGAACAAATAATTTCTTCATTGGAGAAACAAAAATGGGTAACTAAGTTGTTTGGATATGATTATGAGATCATCTACAAAAAAGGAAAAGAAAATGTGGTGGTTCATGCTCTTTCCAGGAAATTTGAAGAAGACAAGTCCCTTTTTTCCCTCTCTTTCATTGTCCCGGATTGGCTTCAGGAGGTTCACCAGGAATGGTTGCAAGACCCTGAACTTTCAATATTGATCCAAACACTGTAAAATAATACACAAGATTCTCTAAGGTACTTGTGGCACCAGGATGAGCTTCGTTATAAAGGTCGTTTATATTTAAGAAAACAGTCAAACCTTAAATCCATCATGCTCTCTAAGTTTCATGCTTCACCTACAGCTAGGCATTTTGGTTTTACCAAAACCTATGAACAGGTCAAATGTTCTTTTTTCTGGGATAGTATGAAACAATACATTCGCACCTGTGGTTGAATGTGATACATGTCAACACAACAAGGGAGAGATAGTCAAAGCTCGAGGCACACTCAAACTGCTTGCAATACCACCTACTATTTGGACATATATTTCTATGGAGTTCATTGTTGGATTACCTAAATTAGGAAATAAGTCAGTCATCATGGTAGTGGTGGATCATCTTTCCAAATATCCTCATTTATGTTCTCTTCAACACCCATTCACAACATCCATCATGGCTCAAATTTTTATGGACAATATCTTCAAACTACAGGTCATGCCCCATTCTATTTTTTTTACCATGATCCAACTTTCACTAGAACTTTCTAGAAAGAATTGTTCTGACTCCAGGGAACCCAATTGCATCTCAACAAAACATATCATCTTCAGACTGATGAAAAAACTGAAGCAGTCAACAACTGTTTGGAAACTTGTTTGAGGTGTTTTACATCTGACAAACAAAATCAGTGGGTTCAATGGTTACCCCTCAATGAATGGTGGCACAACACTTCTCACCACACCGCCACTCACATGACTCCATTTGAAGCAGTCTATGAAAAAACACCACCTTAAGTTGTATCATACATGCTCGTTGTCTCCAAGGTTCGACAAGTGGATCAAACTATTATAGTCTGCATAGCCATCCTTCATACTCTCAAACAAAATTTGGTCATGGCTCAGAATTGCATAAAACAACAAGCAGATAATGGTTGTTTTGAATGTGAATTTGTTGAAGGGGGGCATGTGTTTCTTCATCTGAAACCTTATAAGAAGACTTCACTCAAATCCCAACACTATCAGAAAATTGCCCCCAAATTATATGGTCCTTACCGTATTCTCAAGAGAGTGGGCCCCATGGCCTACCAGTTAGATTTTCCTAGTCACTCTAAGCTCCACCTTGTTTTTCATGTTTCCTACTTAAAGAAAATGCTCGACACTAGGCGCCATACTCAAACCAGTCTACCTAAGTTGGATGAATAAGGTTCTAATTGGTTACATCCACAAGCAGTCTTGCACCAACGTGAATGTCATCTCTGCCAGCACACTATCAAGGAATTTTTAGTTCAGTGGAAGGACACACCGCCAGAAGATTCCACCTAGGAACCAGCTACCATTCTGCAACAATTTCCTCTTCTCAAGCCTTGGGAAAAAGACTATATTTAAGGGGGAGGGCATGTTAGGGACCTAACCTCCCTAACCCTTCACGTAGGTGTTGGGCCCTTCGTTTTGTTGAATAGAAGTTGTGCACAACACATTGCATCTTCATTTTGGAGAACAAAAGTTGTGCAAGCTACTAAGGAACTGGACAGTGGACAAAAGAAAGAAACATAAAGTGGTTGGAAGGATAACGCAACATCAATATTGAGGAAAGAAGTTGCAACAAGATTAAGAAGAAGAGGGAACTCTCGGGTTCTCAACCAGAAAATCTAAAGATCAGATTATATATATGAGACTGATAGGATTGTAAAAGGGTTGTTGTTGTTGTTGTTGTTGTTGGTTTTATTGTTGTTGTTGGGCTATAGTGTTGTTATTTTTTTCTAGGGTTGTTAGTCTGAAATTATTGATGATATCATTTTTTTTGTTATTGTAACAAGAGTCACTGTTGTAATGGTCTATACTATTAGCATAGCTAAGTTTAAGAGATCTGGGTAAGAACCAGACTATCAATGTATTGGAGTTTTGTATCAATCTAGATGTAAAGGAGAAAAAGACTACAATATTGTCACATACCTAATGAAGAACATCCTTTGAGTACTTGTGTATGAGGATCGAGATGTGAGAAGAACTTGATATGTTAATATAATTGGAGGCCTAAATTTTGAATATTTATCCTGTGTATTTAGTCATAATGCATGAATGGAATGTTGTTATGTATTATATTTATGTCTGATATACCTAAATTCTTCTTTATGAATGGAAACACAACTCTGTTTCTTTATTCCCAATTAGGAATTGCTCAGAACTATTACAGGTTTAATCTATCTTGCGCAAGATTACAGTGAATCTTTATAATTAAGGGATCTGTCTAATTATTCTCCTTACCCTTCCCTCTCTTTCTTGTATCGGTTAAGCTTTGGGTGATACTTCTTCCTATTGGAAAAACAGGACCACAGAGCAATAAAATAAAACAAATGCGGAAACAAAACACAGAAGATACACAATACAAGAGAGACACAGATTTACGTGGTTCACCCAGTGTGGGCTACGTCCACCAGAGAAATTGCCAGGTCCTTCCTTTATTATTATCCAGCAAATGAAGCGATACAACCTACAACTAAACCCGTTGTAACTTCCTCTTCTTTCTCTCATAGTCTCCTCTCTTAGAATACAATACTCGCCATCATGCATAGCCATAATACATTTCCCTCATAACAGAGGGCTGCCTTCTAGGGAAAAAAACCCTAACATAATTTCTACCATTAGATTTGCGACCTTATAATGAACGGTCCAGATTTACAATGAAATTACAATATACATTTACAAGGTAATTTTTCCTTCGGGGGATTCACCCCCGAACCCCCACTTGCCCCCAGCCAGGGGGATAGCCCCCTCAGACCCCACAGAGGGGGTACCCCCACATGGAAGAGTTTACATACTTCTAGGGTGTAAATACTTTATGGGGTATAAACATGGCTGAAAGTAAAAGACCTCTGAATCAAGAAGATAATCAGGCTCCACAACCAACAATCTCCCACTTGGAGACTGATCTCAACAACTCCATCGTTGTTGTATATGTTGGACTCTGAACCTTCTTGGACCTGGAAAATTTCTCATCTTCATCTTCATTCTTGAAG
>ML788742.1:41054-94285 GCA_009831015.1 Picea engelmannii
CCAGCCTCCCCATGCAGATTGAGCTCGGATTTGATGTCAAATCGACTTGGGAGCCGATCCATTAGTGGTTGGGAGGCCGACCAGTTTCATAAATGCGTCGTTTGGCAGGCGCGCGGGTTTTTCACCCCACAGCCGCGCATATGTGCTCCAAGTACGAAGATGTTGCGCGCGCGCGCGCGCGCCCCGTGGGTGCATAGCGCTTTGTAATTTTTTGGCCATTTTGCATAGTTTTGGCCCTTTTGCTGTGCTGTGGAATTAATCCTTGTGCCATGAACGACTGTTTTTCTGTGTTGACGATGCGGAGTTCTTGTCGCCCTGTGCGGACGAAATTTCAGTGATAACACCCAGGTATATCGCAACCAGGGCCATTAGGTTTCATTCTAATAGGAGTAGTGAGACCCACAATGGCTGGAAATATGGGAGGATCGATCGCCTGATATCCATAATTCTAGGGTGAAGGGGACGAAGATGTATAGCAACATTGGTTCTTATGTGAAGCCATCTAGAGGTCCAGAGGGTCGTGGTCTCAAATGGTACATGAAGGCTATTTAACCAAGGGTGCTAGGACAAGAATTCACCCTTGGCCAAGTGCGCTTGAAGTTCATCGTTGAATTCAAACTACCTCAGTCAGAGAAACAAGCTTTCTCTGAGTTGCGAGAGATTCAACAAAGGGAGGGAGAATATGCCTAGGAGTACAGCCAAAAATTTAAAGATGCTATTGGGAGGCTAGCACATCCAATTCACGAAGATCACCAGAGGGAATGGTACATCCAAGGATTACTACCTTTGATGAGAATTCCTTTAACACGACAGTGGATAGCCATATTAATATATGTCTTGGAATAGTCAATGAATATCGAATCCATGACAGGTTATCCAGGGAATTTGAGAATGACCAGGCCCCCACTAGATGAAAATTTGTTGCAACTCCGGGGAAAAATATCGGCGCTAATGGAAAATATTCAATAATTAACCACACCAAGACCAGGATAACCTCAGGTTTGGTGCACAGGATGGTACAAAGAAGGGCATCTAGAAAATGAATGTTCGTGCATGAGGGGAATGGGACCCCCTCACAATCTGATGGGACCCTCTTCGGGACCAATGAGAGGAGTTGTGAAAGTATCTGTGACTCCACCATTCCACACACCAGGGTTATACAATACCTTCCCAGGTGCTCAAACTTCTCAGATGGCTTAGTATTGTGAAATTTGTCGGACACGTGGGCATGTGTCAAGGAAGTGTCCTATTATGCAGAAGTACATGAATATGCCCAATACAATACATTGTGAGCTCTGTGCATCTGCGACCCATGATATGAATCAATGTAGAGTGTTGGACGCACTTACTGACAGATTAGACCGAACAACGTTCTAAGTAAATGAAACCCCCCAAGGACCTGGAAGAGGCTAGGAAGGTGGGGCTAGAGGTGGATTCAGAGGATAAATAAATGGAGGCAGAGGGTTGAGCAGATGTTACAACTGAAATGAACAAGGTCATTTGGCCAGAGGATTCCCTCACCCAAGATGACCATGGTGCTCGTACTGCAGGAACAATGGCCATGCAACTAATTACTGCCCAAAACTGATCGCAAAATGGGAATATTAGGTTTGTCAACGAGGAGATAATCTCATAAGATTAGAATTAAAAAGGGGAATTGAGGGTCATCTACCTAAGATTAACATCGTTACTCATGGAGGAGCAAAAAATGGGGTAGATGCAGACATTCATCCCAAGATTCAGAAAGTTGTTCCCAAAGATGGCAGGTATGACCCTGTAAAACAAAAGTTATTTTTCAACGATGCAATAGAAATATTTAAGAGTATCCCTAATCTAGATATAATAGTGAATCCTCCTAAATTTGTGTCTCAACCTAACCTTGCACAAGCTCCTACCTCACCACCAACACCTAACAACTCTGCAATTCCTAGGAGACGTCCTGAGAAATCTCATAGTGTAGTCAATCTCTGGTTTAATTTATTCTTTGATATCCTAGGGGATAACCAACTTACTGAGAAGTTGCGCAACACCCTGTACCTAATATTTGGAAATGAGGGAACCCCATAAGCCATAATAAGGACCAACCTCCCTGAGAAGAATACCCAAAGAATACAAAGAAGGAAGGTGCGAACGGGAAAATAATTTAGGTTAGAATCCCAGCTAGATGATTTTGAAATCAAAGATGTCATGCTAGATTTGGGATCAGATGTAAACATCCTACCCAAAAATACCTGGGAATATTTAGGAAAACCTTCGTTAGTATATTCCCCCATCCAGTTGAGAATGGAAAACCAGTACTGCATTTTCCTAGTAGGAAGGCTGGAAAATGTGGAAATAGATGTTGCAAGAGTTAAAACCACAGTTGATTTTGAGGTAATCTAAATTATGGGAGATAAGGATCCCTACCCTACTCTACTCAGGATTGATTATGCATACGACAACTATGCTATCATTGATCTAAAAAGGGACACCATGACATTTGAAGCAGATGGGATAAAAGTAGTTCAGCCTTTAGATCTGGGTTTAGGGCCTAGATACACTGAACCAGTGGACCATCATATGGAAACAGATGATCTTGACCAATTATACACCATAACAGTAGGAACGAGACCAGATTACATAAATCCTACTACAGACAGATCGATAAGTTGGAGAACCATAGAGTCTGCTGACGAGGATTCAGGAGTAGCATTTGATAGTTGGCAGCAAGGTTCATATGAGTGATTCTCAAGGAGATGCACAACTGTGAAAGAAACAAGATGGATTGGAACTGAGGTCAAATAACCCTCAACATATGATGGTACCTCAAAGATACACAATATTATTTCCATCATGGAAGAGAAGATAGCGACAGATCAAAGGATTTATGTTCTTGACTTAGCCTTGCAAGAAACCCCTGCCAGATGGTGGGCCACCCATAAAGCCTTGATAATGGAGTGGGAGGACACAAAAAAATCCATCCAATGTCGATTCCAAAGGAGGGATCGACTAAAAGGAGAGATGAATATGGATCTTCAATATGCACAACTGTTCTATGGATTATATAACCCTAGAGTGCATATTGAACATTGCTTAGAGAATTGGAGAGTCACAGAAGTACCCTCTCACCTATGGGTTCAGGTATTTCTCCACTCGTTGGGGCCTATTCCAAAATCCTGGTATATACATGAGGAGGCCATAAGACAAACCAACTATTGGCAGACCTTACAAGAAAAATTTTGTAAGGTTTTCTCCTTTACAAGTACCCTGAGCTTAACACAATCCTTTAAAGAATAAGGGAAATGCTTTTTACTAACATTTGTAAAAAGAGATAAACTCCAGTAGTATGTGTTGACCATGTTCGTTTCCTTCAATCTAGTTTGAGTCTTGAAATTGCTAAGATAATTGTACTTTGTTGTAAAGTTAAGAAAGACTTGGAAAAACATGATGACTTAGAAGAGCCTAGAAACTTAGACATTAAAGAAACAGAAGGCAGTAGAGAGATTCAAGATACTGTACCTAGTCACACCTATAGCTCCTATAATCACCCATTGAAGTTGTAGAAAGTTAATATAGGGAGTGCAAAAAATCCTAAGATAGCTTCTATAGGAGACTATTGGGATGAGCAAACTATGAACGAAGTACATAACCTATTGCGAGAGTATGAGGACTTGTTTCTGAAAATGTTCTCAGAACTGAAAGGTATAAAAGGAGCCATGGGAGAAATGAAAATTGAGTTGAAACATGGCTCAAGACCTGTGAAACACAGACCATACCAACTTAATCCAAGAATAAAAGAGAAGGTCAAGAGAGAGGTGGACAAAATTCTTGCGGCAGAACTTATTTTCCCAATCGAAGAAGTAGAATGGATTAGCCCCATAGTTATCCAAAGTAAGAAAGGTACATTAGAAATTTGGGTCTGTGTGGACTACAGAAGTCTGAATTTTGCATGCATGCATGATCCGTTTCCAACACCTTTCAATGACAAGGTTTTAGATCAAGTTGTGGGAAAAGAATTGTATTCGTTTACAGACGGGTTCTCAGGATATAATCAAGTTAGAATAATAGAGGAAGACAAGAAAAAGACTACATTTATAACCGAATGGGGATCATTTTCATATAATGTAATGCCCTTTGGTTTGAAAAATTCCCATGCATTTTTTTCTCGGATTGTGACAACAATGTTTCAAGAGTTCATCCACAAGTTTGTAGAAGTCTATATGGATGATTGGATGGTGTACATCCTGTTAAAAGATCATGTCAGGCTACTCCGGTTAATGTTTGATAGATGTCGTGAAATGAAAATATATTTGAATCTAAGGAAGTATATTTTATGTGTACCTCATGGCAATTTGTTAGGCCATATTGTATGAAGAGAAGGAATCCTGGTAGACCAAGCTAAAGTTGTGGTCATTCTGAACATATCACCACCTACAAGTTCCAAATTGTTGCACTCCACGCTGGGACATACATGATATTACCGCAGGTTCATCAGAAGATATGCAACTATCACCACACCCCTTGAGATATTGTTGAAAAACTATGATTTTTCTGATGGACACTAGAATGTGACAAAGCATTCGACATTCTCAAATAAAAACTAAGTACTTCACCTATATTGATATTTCCCAATTGGGAAATCGAGTTCCATGTACATGTAGATGCATCAGGCATTGCCCTAGGATCCATTCTAGCGCAACCAAGGGAAGGAAATATGGACCACCCTATCTACTTTGCTAGCAGAAAACTATCGCAAGCTAAGCGAAACTACACAACCACTGAAAGGGAAGGTCTAGCTATGATTTATGCATTAAAAAAATTTAAATGCTACTTGTTAGGCTCTCATTTCAATTTTTTTACTGACCATTCTGCATTGAAGTATCTCGTCAATAAACTAGTACTTGAAGGAATAATTTGCAAGTGGCTACTTCTTTTTCAAAAAAATTTGTTTGAAGTAATTTTCAAACCAGGAATATGCAATGTAGGTCCAGATCACCTTTCCAGGTTGGAGTCAAGGGAGAGTGGTGGAGCAATGGATGACCAGCTCCCAGACGCATACCTGTTTTGGATTGAGGCCAATCCAGAGTATCTTGAAGACATTTTTATCTTCCTCAATACAAGGACCTACCCAGAAACGTACTCCACAACCTAGAAGCAACATATGGTGGTTCGCGCAACTGACTATTAATCGATTTTCAGACAACTTTACAAATTGGGACTTGACAAAATACTTAGGAAATGTGTCTTGAATCATTAAAGGTAGGATATCCTATGGAAATGCCATAATGGAGTTGTGGGAGGACATGTACTTCAAGTTGGATTATGGTGGGATACATTATTTAAAGATGCTAAGGAATATGCTAGATCTTGCGACATCTGCCAGAGAGTAGGAAAGTTGTCACTCCGAGATGAATTACCCCTTCAGCTAGTCTAAGCACTTCAAGCATTTGAGAAGTGGGTTGTTGATTTTATTGGACAAATCAACCCCCCAGCTAAGCACTCAAAGGCCAGATACATCATCACCGAAACTGATTACCTCATAAGATGGACTGAAGCAGAGGTAGTTCAAGACTGTTCTACAGATACAACTTCTATATTTATCTTCGACAACATTATCACTTGGTTTGGATGTCTTAAAAGTTTAACTAGTCATCAAGGCAGTCACTTTATCAGTAGTACAATTGGAACATTGACAACAAAATTTTTTATACAACACCATAAGATAAATCCCTACCATCCACAAGCTAATTGTACAGTAGAGGCATTCAATAAAATTATGGAAAGAGGACTAACAAAAGTACATTTTTCAAATAGGTAAGACCAGGATGATAGAGTTTCAGCAGTCATGTGGGCTTAGAGGACTACCACGAAGAAGCTACACAGGTATACCCCATTTCAGTTGGTATATGGGAAAGAAGTTGTTGTACCCACAGAATTTATTACCCCTAGTCTCTATATCGCACAGGCTACACACATGACCAATGATGAATTAGTTGTGTAGAGAATTGCAAACTTGCAAGAACTTGAGGAAGCAAGATTTCTAGTGGATTTTCATCGGAAAATTGAGAAAACTAGACAGAGATATTGGCATGATAGTCATATTAAGTCCAAAATATTTTTGCAAGGGGATAAGGTACTACTCTACGAACACAAATATTAGAAACATCCAAGAAATTTGTGCATGCATTGGTTGGGTCCATTCATAGTTGCGGAAATCTGATAATATGGTGCAATCAGGCTAGTGCAATTGGATGGTATCCTTCGGCCAGGATGGGTGAATGGAGCCCGCCTAAAACCCTACATTTCTCACACTTGAGCCAAAGAAAGGTTTCTCCAGTCCAAAGAAGCATATACAGTAGTTAGATTTTCATTTCCTGTAATATATTTAATTCAGTTAATAACGTCAGAGTGTGCATTGAATGCGCCATGGCATATATTCTTTTTCATCTAAGTGTTGCTTTTGTGCAGAACTTCTTACTCAGCCGCACAGGATTGAAAGAGCCACCATTACATTAAATGAAGTCATTAAATATGATGGGGACCCCCATTGTGGTTGGAGGAAGGGAGAATTTGAACTAGATCACATCCCATGTGCCACATGCATCTGGTCCAGTCATACGTTTTATGATAGCCACCGTAACCTGTCAAAAAAAATTGTTAAACCATAAAGGTGTGATACGTGCAGATTCCATCGATATCCCCACCATGATTCTCATCCATTAAAAATTTAAGCCCCTCATCTCGACCATGTCCCTGTTATTCCATTCATTAAAAGCCAAGATCACTGGATAGATCTTACCCCATTATCCATCCCGTCAGACACCTAATCCTAAAATTGTGTTTATGGCCTAATCATGAGTGTCTTTGTGTGCTCTTACGGAGCTTTCCAATTATCCAGTTATAAGACCCCATGAACGTGTGGAGCGAGAATCACTCTTTGTTGTTAGCTACCCTCTAATTTTGAATTTTCTACAATCATGCATAGCCTGAAAGATTTACGTTCCCCTGTCACAAAGTTGACCCCGACCCAGATTATTAGCAATCTAGACCTAGCATGCTGAGAGAAATAGTAGGCCAGAGTTCATATCCCAAAGAAGAAATCCCATATGATTCGTATGATCCTAGGATCGAGATCTCCGGGGATGTCAAGGGGAAGACAGAGCAAGTGAAACTTATGTACCTTGATCTGGTGGACCAGGTATTGTTTCCACATATGAACATTTTTATGTTATGGGACTTGGTCCTGGATACAATGGGGGGCATGCAATTTGTCTCAAATCTAGAGTTCATCAACCTATTCAACTCCACAATCATGCACCTCAGGGATCTACCAGTCTTCAGGACCACTATCGAGGTTGTTCGTTGTTGTTGGCCCTCGACCAAGTTTTGAGGAAACATTGGTTTTGTTTGACCAATTTTGGGACTTCGACAGGCTGGTTGAAGATGGAGCGCCCAGGCAAAGAAGAGATCGTGGGATATCACTCATTTTGCGGGCTAGTGGACCCAGCAAAGGGTTTTAGGGTTTATGTAATGGGTATGGGATGTCGGCCCATGGGTTTACCCATGTTTAGGCCCTTGTGTAAGGTATAAATAAGTAGACAGGAATTAGAGTGAAGTCTGTCTAAGTTGGCTTCATGCAATAATATGTAAAGGTTGCTAAGTGCGAAGAGAAGTTGTTGGATTTTGTGCATATTGTGTGTTAATACTTGCAGAGCTAAGTGCAAGTGATTGTAAGAAGCTTTGTGCTATCAAGGAGTTGGCTATGTGCCTTGACCTGATTTTGAGGAGGGTGGATCTAGTGCATTGTGTGCACATCACCTGTCTAGTGCGAGGCTTGGCTCTGTGCATAGGGGCAGACGCATGTAAGAGATTGCAGACTAATAAAGAAGAAGAAGAAGAAGTTGGTGGGCGTAGCCCCACACTGGGGTGAACCACGTATATCCTATGTTGATGTTCTTTGTGCGATGTTGTTGATGTTGATTATGTGATTATTGTCTTAGTGTTGTTGATGTTATGTATCAAAAATGCATCTGATGTTGTAGCTTACTGCTTGATGATGTGAATTAATGTTATATCTAAGCTAATGCTATGTGCTAAGTAGTTAGAAGTGTTATATCTTGATGGTTACTGTGGTGTACTGTAATAAGGGTTAATCTGCGATGTACATGAGAATCATAACCTAATGCATATTATTGACTAAGTGCCCTGCTAAGTATTGTAATCACAGATTTGTGTCCCAGCCTGGTTGTAGACACCTAAGTCCTACAACTCCCCTTGCCTCTACCTCGGGTGATACTTCATCTGCTTCACAGGTGTTGCCGAAAGGTCTGGTAGTTAGGGTTTTGTTGGTGCGTTGTTGAAGCATTGAACCCTGGGTCTGCCCCTGTGCCAACAAATGGTAGTGTTGACAGGACCTGAAACTGTGATTGCTGGGAACTAAAGAAAAAAAGAAAGCTTTGTGTGTAGATTTGTTGCTATAATGCACAGTATTCTACTTGACTTGTGAAGCTCTGTGCTAAGAAAGAAACTAGATCTGAAGAAAAGAGGTAAGATCTTAAAGCTTTAAGCTCTGGTAAAGGTAAGCTAAGTGGAAATTTTTTCTTTGAAAGTATGAATCTAGGTATGTTTGATAGATTTTGTTCTAATATAAATGTTAGGGAACAATTAGAAGAAAGAGTTGATATGAATAAATTTGATAGAAATAGAGAAAGATATGTTATTCCTATGCATAGAAAGAATGTTTGGACTAATAAGTGGATGCAAGAACCTAGAAAGAATTTTTGCAGAATGCAGGTCCATCATTATGATCCTGGTGCACAGTACAGGAAAGGCTAGGGATCGTTTAAAAGAAAGAGAGGATTGACAATGTCTTGTAATTGTAGAAGATCGGGACATATTGCTAAAGAATGCCCTGGTATAGGCCCTCTTTGCCTTTATTATAAATCTATTGGTCACGAGGTTGAGGATTGCCCTAGGATGATTGCTAAAGTTGAAAAGATGAACATGAGACAAGAAGACTATAAAGAAGGTCAAGAAACTAAGGATATGTTAAAGAATCACATAGAAAATGAGTCAGAGACTATGTTAATATAGTTAAAATAAGAAATGGATGATCACAAAGACATCAATTTACCATAGATCCTGAAAGAAAAATAGTGCATAGTTACAAGAATAGAAGACTTTGACATAGACTGTGTATTAGATGAAGAAACACATGTGAATATTATGCTAGAAAGCACTTGGGAAATTTTGGGAAAGCCTGTTATGATACCTTCATTAGGAAGGATAGGCTTGTTTAAAGGAAATATGATAACCCTATGTGGAAGAATTACTAATATACCTATGATTTCTCATGGAACTATGACTAAAGAAGAATTTGGAGTTATTAGGTTTGTTGAGAACAACGCCCCTTTTTCACTTTTATTGGGAAAGACTTGGATTGAGAAGGATCGGATCAGAAGGAAAGTAGAGGAGGAAGCCACAGAAAAGAGGAAGCAAGAATTAAGGGACTTCATAATCAGAAGAATAGCGTGACTAATAGAAAAACAATAGGATCAATTGAAACAACCAAGGGCCGGAGAATTAGCTTGGTTGCCGGAGAATTAGCTATCGAAGTTTAAAGAACACAGGAAGACTTAAAGAACTTGTCCATGCAAGAAGAATGTATGTCCACCCAGGACCTAGCAAGCAAAGAGGTATTATCTCTGAACCCTTTGAAAGAACATCAGCAGTGCGAAGCTACTAGGCTAAGAGAAAGTAAGAATAAGAATGGAAAGAGGAATCCAAAGACTCGGATCATAGGAAAGAAGGAAAGGAATCCCAATAAGAAGAAAGCTAAGTTAGAAAAACTACGAGAATTTCCAGAGAAGACTTCGCAGAAGATAGATCTACAGAACTTGAACTTCGTCAGAATACAGAACAATGCGGAATGGAACTTCACCACAGCGAAGCTATATGACTGTTGGATGCGTCCCGATCATTAGAATGATGCTTGGGAACGGCTAGAAATGCAATTATTACAAGAAAGACCGTCGTTGGACTGTTGAGACTACGCCATAATGGATGGATTGAGGAATTCCTACCCATTGGAGGACTCTTTTACGAAGTTGCTTATTTAACCCGTCGGTCGCTACGCTGGGACCACTTTTTGCAAACCGAGATATCTGAGCTAACAGTGAATCCATCATATCACGTTGTTATTTCTAGACCTCATCATCCATCTGATTATCTCATTTTCATGTTCGCCTACCCGATTTATTTGATCGTGAGTGTGCATGTCGATCAAACATAGCGCAGTAGAGAAGTCTATGGAGGAAATACTTGTAGACCTAATGACTGAGAGATTCATGCTTGTGGGAATACAAGCGTCATCGACTAGAGGATTGCAAGCATCCCCCTCGACTGGACATCAGTCTAGCCAAACCGTGACTGAGAAGTGAAGAAAACACCACGACAATCTGGTTAACGCGAAGTAGATCCCGTCGGTCTTGCCGAACTACATCTCGCCTTTGTCTAGCGCGGTTAACCACGATTTCATCTCACGAGAT
Organism: Picea engelmannii; assembly: GCA_009831015.1. NCBI lineage: Eukaryota > Viridiplantae > Streptophyta > Pinopsida > Pinales > Pinaceae > Picea > Picea engelmannii. The sequence goes on from ML788742.1 coordinate 51,581, forward strand.
TTTGAGTACACGTTAATCACTGCGTACCTCCCGAAGGGGATACGTGTAGTTGGACCCTAGTTAGTACATATCCCATCTCTTAAGAATAATGACTTCAACCTTGGAGACAGGAAGAACTATGTGATGCTCGCACCACATAGGTATTTTATGAAGACGACTGGGAAGAAGTCGTGCATAGTCTCCCAGCCATGGATAAAGGAGCTCGCGCAGTCAATGATCTTGAATGTGATGAACATCCCCCACTTCGGTCGACATCAGGAGGTTAACACTTGTGTTAAACTCCTCCTCTCATGCTACATGGAGGGTATTTGTAGCTTGATAAGCGCGTCACTGTGGATCTGGCACTGATCCACCTCATCAAATGACTAAGTATGCATGGATCGGACCCTCACCAGTTGTACCCAGGGAAGACTTCAAATCGCTCTCTGGCACAGCGTATAAAGGAAGACGACGACAATGTAGAGAAGGGAAAGAAAGGATACAAGGTAGCCTCCATCCAAGATGGTACAGTGCGCCTAGCTTGTCAGCTTATAGTTGGCAAGCTCATCAGAAAGAACCGGCTGACACAAGTCATTGGATTTGTAGTAGACCTCGAAAGGAAGTGCGTCAAAGGAATGCAGATGAACTGGGCGAGTTACCTCGTCAACGAGCTGGAGAAGGACTGTCGTGAAGTGCAGGATCAGGGATGCGAGTTTCATTTTAGTTGGCTACTGGTATTGATAGCATTTGTCGCCTGGCAAATGCCAGAAGAAGCAGCATTCCCCGAAGTTGAGCCATCAAAGTCGTTGGCTGCAAGGTTCTCCAACTTGTGGTACAAGAATGATATGGCAAAGCAGTGGAAATCGAACATGGTTGATCCATGTGTATATCGGTGGCCACCCACCTTTTCCAACTGGATCAAAACAGTTTTCTAGCAATTTTGGTAATTTACTATTTTTAGTAGTTTTTCACTTCCAGGGCCGTTTTGAGGCCCTAAATGATATTTTTTGGGAAAATAGTGAGAAATATGGAAGTTACTTCCATATTTCCCCCAAAATGAATCTCCTTGACGATACCTTTCCAATGAGATATCATATGCCTAAAACAGAGCTCGTATGCAAAAGTTACGACCCCGAGAAGTTGATGTACTAACTTACCCAAATAGGGCCTACATGACTTTTGGCGCTTCATCTCCTAGGGTTAGGTTTTTGGATCTCTATGTTTTTTGGCATTCCTGTTTATTGTAAAAAGGCCTTCAAAGCCTCATTGTAATATGAGCACAGTCATCACATCTCTTTTCGGAGATAAGCCGCCACCATTCCAGCAAGCTCGTTTCCGCATTTTACAGTTTCATCTTATTTCCTTATTGAATAGAAAACCAATTTTACTGTATCTTTGTTATTTTGTATTAAGAACTTGTTAATAATCTGTAGTCATTTCGTTCAACTCATAAAATCTGGATCATTGGTATCAGAGCGGTCTTCTCCTTATCATCTTAATGCATGTGCCCAATGAGGTCGGAGTACAAAGAGTTGGGTCTCGAGCTTGTTTCTCTTGAGGAAAAAAGCTCTCACACGCCCAAGCAACCTCTCATGGAAAGAGAAAATAAATATGATGGGATAGGATATTCTTTCAAATTGTTGATTGAGGAATCCCTCACGCAACAAAGGAACGAGATGATGGATAGTTTCACACAAATCCTTTGGCAGGTACCAACATGCAATGCATCTTCTTCGAGTGAAAGCACCGACCCCTTCAAGGTACAAATAAAATTCGATATTCCTATATTTGAAGTTCAAATAGATGCATATGTTGTAGACAAGTGGTTGAATCTACTAGAAGGGTATTTTTTTGTCCATAACTTTTCAAAAAGAGAAAAGATTACTTTTGCGCTACTTAAAGTCGTTCCCCATGTCAAAGATTGGTGGGAAACTTTCTGTGAGCAAAAGGAAACAGAGGAACAGCCATTATTTACAGTCACGACCAGTTGGGAATCCTTTAGGTATGTTATTAAGGAGAAATACTACCCTGTCAAAAGTTATGACAACTTGTATACCAAATGGACCACACTGCAGCAAGAAAGAGACCAAGCAGTGCTAGATTTCACAAATATCTTCCATACCTTGTGCACCAAGATGGGTATCAAATATTCGGAGCAACATCTGGTGTTGAAGTATCACAGTGCTCTTCATAGATACATCCAGACTGAAATGGAATTTTTGGACATCTCATCCTTGGGCATGGCCTACCGATATGTCGTCAAAATCGAGCAGAAGCTCAAACAAAAGACGCGATAATTTGAGCCTGGGAACCCCTCACAACAAAAGCCAGGAAAGGACAGCCCCAACCCACATAACAAAGTACAGAGAAAATATGGACAATATCAGGACAACCAGTCCAAGCTGCAAGCAAAGAAGGACACCAGAAAGACAAAGAAAGATATCGGGAAGTGGTGTGACTTCCATAAGATCCCTTGGAATAACATTGTTGACTACTGCTCAAAGCAATTGTTGGTGGCCGAAGTGAAAGCCTCTGAATCAGATGTGGGTTCTGAATTAGATGCTTCACTTGCCTTGGTGTATGAGTGTCCTTGCTTTGACGACTCAATAAAGATGGATCATTTTTTGTCGAGTGGCCTTGATATGTGTGTCCACAATCTGATCATTGGATGCTTGTTATATGTAGTCAAGGTTGAGCACTATTGGTTTCAACTATTCTGCTACTTTTGAGGTGTCTAATAATGGTGGGAAATAAGGGCGAAGGAGATCCACGTTGAACACTGGGTGTAGGCCAAGGAAAGGAGGAATGTTGAGCTCAAAAGAATTATCCCCCACGACCTTGGTCATGGTGTATGAGCCATAACGGAGTGGGCGAAGCTTCTGATGGGGTCCTGTAAGGCGTTCTTTCTGTAAGTACAACCAAACTTTGTCACCCACCTGAAACTTATGTGGCACCCGATGTTGATCATGGAATTGCTTGTACTTGTAATTGGACTTCTGTAGGATATCCTAAACCTGTTGGTGGATGTGCTGGATCTGCTCAATGAACCAAGTGTCTTTGTCAGCTTCAGTTGGAGCAGGAGATGAGTCGATCGAGGTAACCACAAGGGGAAGTGAAACATCTATGGGACCCAATGGTTGGAATCCTAACCCCACCTTAAAGGGGTTGTGGCCAATTGAGCTATGTAGGGCTCGGTTGTAGCTATGCTAGACATAGGGAAGACTCTCATCCCATGTGTGAGGGTGATTTGAATTATACATGTGAAGGATATGCACAATCCTTCGATTTACGACCTCGGTTTGGCCATCTATTTGGGGGTGGAAGGCCATGGATTTGGTGAGCTTGGTGTCCAGCAATGACCAGAGGCTCGACCAGAATGTACTGAGAAATCGAATGTCCTGATCTGAGACAATGGTTTGTGGGATTCCAAAATGTACCTAGACTCGTTCAAAGAAGAGCTTGGCAGGGGACTTTGTTGTGATGTTCTTGCACGCAACCATGATTTCCATCTTAGAAAAGTGGTCAACAACCAAAAAAACATAGTCATTTCCCCACTTGGTGGACGGTAGCCCCGACATGTAGTGCATTGAGATGGATTCCCATGGCATGTCAAGAGTAGGAAGAGGGGTGTACATGCCCTGTTTCTTAGTGGTCAGTTTGGCAATAGCGCAGGTAGTGCAGGACCTGATATACTTGATGACCTCCTTTCGAAGTTTCAGCCAGTAGAAATGTTTCTGTAGCATCGCCATTGTCTTTTCAATGCCGAAGTATCCTGCCACCCGACTGTAGCGGGCTTCCCATATCAGCTTCGCTCGCTCACTTGATGGAACATAGATATGGCCCAGATGACACAAAAACCCATCCTGAAGATGGAAATTATCAAAAACTCCGTTTGCACCCAACATTTGGTAGGTGGTGGCGAAGTCTGGGTATGTCTCATAGAGTTGGTGCCATCCATAGGTCTCATGGCCGCAAGAGTTTAGCACCGTGGTGAGTGGCATGACTGGCGGTCTGCTGAGGCAATTAGCAATGCGATTGGTGCTTCATGTTTTATACTTGATGTTGAGGTGGAATTGCTGCAAGTATGTGGACCACTTTTGATGGTGGCCATTCTGCAATTTTCCTTGTGTCTGCATGAACTGAAGTGGCTTATGATCAATGTGGATGACTGTCTCCTTCCCAAGAATGTAATGTCTCCACTGGTAGTAGGATTTCACAATGGAGTACATTTCTTTGTCATAAGTAGGGTACTTACAGACAACATCTGATAGTGTATCACTATTATAGGACACAGGGTGGTCGTGTTGAGTGAGAACAACACCCACAACATAGTCTGAAGCATCTGTCTCGATCTCAAAGGGTTGTTTCAGGTCTGGTAGTGAAAGTACTGGGGTTGAGCACAAGCGCTGCTTCAAATCATCAAATGTTTTTTGTTGGGACTGGCCCCATGCAAATTTGTCCTTACCACCACCCCTGGTTATTTGGCTGAGGGCCCATGCAATATGGGAGAATCCCAACACGAACATCCGGTAGAAATTGGCAAGGTCCAAGAAGCTCTGAATCTCATTGAGTGTGGTTGGGGATGGCCAGTCACGGATGACTTGGATCTTGGCTGGATCGACATGTACGCCATTTTGATCAATGATGTAGCCCAGGTAATGGACCCTATCCACGCTGAAGGAGCATTTTTCCAAGTTGGCATATAGCTTGTGCTGCCGCAAGGTGTGCAAAACCTGTTGAATATGCTGCAAGTGTTTGGCCCAAGTCTTGTTGTAAATGAGAATGCCATCCATGTACAACACTACAAAAGTATTGGTGAATGGTCACAGGATATCGTCCATCATCCTCATGGAAGTGGCTGGAGAATTTGTCAAACCAAAGGGCATGACCAACCATTCAAAAAGGCCTTCCTTTGAATTGAAGGCGGTCTTCCATACATCTGTCTGTTCTATTGGGACTCGGTGGTAGCCAGACTTCAGATCAATCTTACTGAAGTATTTATCCCCCATGAGTTGATCAAGGAGGTCATCAATTTGGGGAATCAGGTACTGATTTTTTACTATGATTTTATTCAGAGCCTGGTAATCAATGCAGAGTCGCCAGGTTCCATATTTCTTTTGTACCAACACAATTGGGCTCCTACAAGGTGATGAACTGGGACAGATGTGCCCCTTGTGGAGCAGTTCTTATATCTGTCACTTGATCTCCTCATTCTCTAACAGAGAGTGAATATAGAATGGCCCATTGGGCAGCGATGCGCCGAGGGTCAGATCGATGGGGTGCTTGACCTGGCAGTGTAGAGTTACCCCGATAGGTGAGGAGAAGATATTTGAGTATTCTTCCATGACCTTATCTACTTGCTTCTGTTGTGTGGAGAGGTCAGTCGCAGAGACCCTGGATGTGGCTGTGATCTTTTGCTTATTGTAAGAGTGAATCATGAATAAGACAAACTTCCCCATCTGACAGATGACCTTCCTGCATTTCTTAGCATAGATCAAGGAAATAGCACTAGGTGGGACTCCCTCGGGTATCTTGTACATTTTCCTGTTCAAAGTAATAATAACACTACTAGGCCTAGACTCATATACAACATGACGTTTCCATAAATAAGGTTGGCCCAAAAGAACATCACAAACTTCGAGAGGAGAAACATCACACAATACCTTGTCTTTGAAGGGCTTGATGTCGTACGACAGTCGACACTATTGGCTGACACGAAGATCACTTCCTTGGTGGAGCCATCCAATGGTGTAGGGTTGTGGGTGTGGCATTTTCGGTAGGGCTAGTCGCTTGATGACCTCTACTGAGATGAGGTTCTTTTGGCTACTATTATCAACGATGAAGTGCAGCGGGGTGCCTTTTACCCATATCTGTGAATGGAAGAGGCACTCTCCTTCTTCTGGCTTGTTTGGTTCACCAGTTTGGAGCTTAGTGGTAGAAACGGTGGCACTGGGCTCTACGTCAATGATTCATCTTCCCCTTTCTGGTTTTGGCTTAGAGTCAGAACCTGCATCTGATTCATAAGCTTTCACTTCAGCCACCAACGACTGCTTTAAGTAGCAGTCAACAATGTTATTCCAAGGGATCTTATGGAAGTCACACCACTTCTCGGTATCTTTCTTTGTCTTTCTGGTGTCCTTCTTTTCTTGCAGCTTGGACTGGTTGTCCTAATATTGTCCATATTTTCTCTATCCTTTGTTCTATGGGTTGGGGCTACCCTTTCCTAGCTTTTTTTGTGCGGGGTTCCCAGGCCCAAATTGTCATGTCTTTTGTTTGAGCTTCTGCTCGATTTTAACGGCATATCGGTAGGCCATGCCCAAGGATGAGATGTCCAAAAATTCCATTTTGGTCTAGATGTATCTATGAAGAGCACCGTGATACTTTCAGAATTCCATTGGTCAACCGGGTCAAACATGATGGACCAAAAAAAAAAAAAAAAAAAAGGAGGACATCCAGAACATAGAAAGTGGTGAGGAGGATAGCGCCTCAGAGGAAATGAGGTCGGACTCACCAGGAGGAGGAGGAGGAGGAGACAAAGTGAACCAAGAAGAAGGAGGGAAAGAAGGAGACAAGCAAGACAAAGGCGAAGTTACACCGCCAAAGGATCCCCTTACAGAAGCCAAGACATCAAAGAAAAGGAAGGTTTCTCCGCAGAAACCCTTAGCAAGAAAGAAGACCCAAGATAATAAGCCTCAGTCGAATAATGTACTCACAGTGGATGATGTCGATCTCATCATCGCAGCCATGGAGGATGCCTCAGAAGATATCCTATAGAGACATGAAGAAAAGAAAGAAAAAATGTATGAAAGAATAGAGAAAGAGCTCAAGGACATACAGTAGGCCATCTATTCGATCCGCATAGTACCTATTGCACCTTCGTCATTGGAAATTGCAGAATTGGGGGATGATCCCACCCAATTATGAAGGCTAGTAGATGCAACTGGGCTCAACTCTGTCGAGTCTAAGAAGAAAAGGAGTATACCACAGAGGCCTTGTAGCAAGAAAAGGAGGAGGCCCTAAAGCAAATTCGAGTTGCACAGAAGTAGAAAAATGACATTCAGGTGAAGTTTGAGCAGAACAATGTGAGGATACAGGAATAAAAATGCCAACTACTCACAGAGTAGATTGCAAACAAAGAGGCAGTGAGTAAATAACTTTTCTCTGTACCGGGATTGGCGTGGGAGGAAGAAGAGTCAACCGAGATACAAGAAGGGAAGCTCGCTGAGGCCATTCAACAGCTTCAAGCAAGGGTAATGGAGCTAGAGATTCAAGCAATGTCGAGCACTCCATAAGAAGTACGTGACCAAAGGGAGGAAGCTGCCAGGAATGTAGTAGAAATAATTAGAGCACTCACCTCAAAGTGTAAGCAACTAAGTGATTGAAGTGCGCAGACCTATGAGTGCCTTGCGGAAGATTTGGAGCTGAGAAAATTGGAAGCACAGCTCCAGGAGGCGAAGCAGCAGGCATCCATTGTGCAAGCGCAAATGAAGCTGCTTACTACAGTTAAGAAGATGAAAATATCAGAGGAACAACGCACAGCTCAGTAGAAGATTACTGTTATCCAGAGAAAAGTCATGGAAGTGACACAGAGACTCCAGCCGGTGTAGGACAAAACCTGTACTATTTTTGAAGAGGTTGAAGAACAAGGCTCATAACTAGACCAATTGGTTGCAATGGTGGAATAAGGCCTGGAAGGGCTTGTTACTGAGCAAGTGATTTAGGAGTTTACCGAGCAAGAAGCTATGGAGAAGCAGCAAGTCGAGACAGTTCGAGCTAAGATCGAGGCCTTTGAAGCAGTGTTGCCCAGATCTGAGTGACTCGGGATGAGTCACAGGTGAGTGTTGGGGGCCTGTTGGCCCTTGACCAAGTTTTGAGGAAACATTGGTCGTGTTTGAACACTTTTGGGACTTCGACAAACTGGTCAAAGATGGAGCGCCCAGGTGGAGTAGAGATCACAGGATCTCACTCATTTTGTGGGCTTGTGGACCCAACAAAGGGTTTTAGGGTTTATGTAATGGGTATGGGATGTCGGCCCATGGGTTTACCCATGTTTAGGCCTTTGTGTAAGGCATAAATAAGTAGATAGGACTTAGAGTGAAGTCTATCTAAGTTGGCTTTGTGCAAGAATATGTAAAGGTTGCTAAGTGTGAAGAGCAGTTGTTGGATTTTGTGCATATTGTGTGTTAATACTTGCAGAGCTAAGTGCAAGTGATTGTAAGAGGCTTTGTGCTATCAAGGAGTTGGCTCTGTGCCTTGACCTAATTTTGAGGAAGGTGGATCTAGTGTGTTGTGTGCAGATCACCTGTCCAGTGTGAGGCTTGGCTCTGTGGCTCTATGCAACATGAGCATACGCATGTAAGAGATTGCAGACTAATAAATAAGAAGAAGAAGAAGTTGGTGGATGTAGCCCCACATTGGGGTGAACCACGTATATCATGTGTTGATGTGATTTGTGCAATGTTGTTGATGTTGATTATGTGATTACTTTCTTAGTGTTGTTGATGTTATGTATAATGAATGCATCTGATGTTGTAGCTTAGTGCTTAACGATGTAACTTAATGTTAGATCTGAGCTAATGTTATGTGCTAAGTAGTTGGAAGTGTTAGATCTTGATGGTTACTGTGTTGTTCTGTAATAAGGGTTAATCTATGATGTACATGAGAATCATAACCTAATGCATATTGTTGGCTAAGTGCCCTCCTAAGTATTGTAATCATAGATCTGTGTCCTAGCCTGGTTGTAGACACCTGATTCCTACAACCCCCCCTGCCTCTACCTCGGATGAGAATTCATCTGCTTCGCAGTTGTTGCCGAAAGGGCTGGTAGTTAAGGTTTTGTTGGTGCGTTGTTGAAGCATTGAACCCTGGTTCTGCCCCTATGCCAACAGGTGCTCAAAGTTTCTGATAATTCGAGTGCACGACAGAAGCTTATGGCTTGACCAAAGATATCTTATTCATATAGACGATATCCACCATCTCATCAGATTATCTCTTGAGGGTGAGGATGTGTCCAAAGGATTTCAAGGCCCGAGCAAGAACGAGAAGAAGAAAGGTGAAGTTAGCCTATATGAGAAGTTCCACACACAGAGAGGTGGGAAAACAACAAAGAATGACCTAATCATTCTAGAGATAGTTCGAACAACCTGCTATGTAATTGCAAGCAAGGTCATGCATTTCTACTATAAGGGTGAATGCATCTTAGATGCTCTTTCAGTATCTGACTTCTGCCCAAATGAAGTTGTATTCAACTGGTGTAGCTACCTACTAGAGGAACCTCTAGTCACTTGTGAGGAAGCTCGGGAGAAAGGTGGAACTTTCACATATGGATACCTACTATTAGCATTTTCAATGTGGAAATGGAAGCCACCCGTGGGAAGACAGTTATCATCGATGGAAAAAGGTCACTTGACAAAAATGTTTGAGTCGTGGCATGTAAGGCCGGATCAGGAGAACATGGAGTTCAACAACAACTCCTTTACAAAATTGTATACTCAGTTAATCGACGCAACTCAATGATGGCGCATACCACAGAAGTTGTTGAACCTCAATACCTGGAACATATCCTTTGGCCTAAACTACCACAATACCCTTGTCTGGCCGAGGCATGCGAAGTCTAAAGATTTCGACTCTAGGTTGCTCCCCTTCTATCTCGATGAGGAAACATTTGATAAATAATTCATGTCGTGGGTTGGAGTTAAGCACAATCCATGCAAATATGGCATGCACTACCTCTTACCTATAGAGCTCCTGAAGAAAGAGGGGTAGGAAGAATGAGTAGGGTCGAGTTGAAGACTAGCAGAGAAGAAACAAAAGGTCCAAATGCCAACAGACTCAGAAGATGAAGAGGATGTGAAACCTCTAGAATGAAAGAAGATTATGTTACCTATGTTTCCAAAACTCCCAAACCAAGACATGCTATCAGGAAAATAATTCAATGACATCCTATTCGTTTCTTTCACAGGGGACCCTTCAATCAAGAAGCCACAAACATGTATTTCTCATGTAAATCTCTTGAATCCACAATCGATATCCTCGGTTATACCTAGTACTAGATCAGTCTCTCAAGCTGCTTCGATTGAGATTAACATCACAGATAATCCCAATCTAGACACCACTACATCCACAACCATCATCACTGAGAAACCTCCATCGCCCCCACAAGCCCCATCACCACTAGAAAACACCACTATTCAATCCCAACCAACTTCTCCCGAGCCAATGTAGTTGGATCTCCTAGACCCAGCTGAAAATGTACCAGAATGCACTACCCTGACCCCTGAAGCCTCGATCCAGTCAGTCACTCCATTGGTACCCATTCTAGGCACTATGCTTCGATGGAGAGTCAAATTGTTTCGATACCGCAAGTTCCAGGCACCCAGAGTCCTCTCTCAATAGTAAATGTTGAGATTCCCATCAACAGAAAAGAAACTCTAGAAGTTTCATTACAAAAAGAGATAGGATCACATACAGTTCAGAAGGAACCCAAAACTACATCAGGGAAAAGCGCAAAATCTTTGAAAGAATAGTTGAAGCCAGTATTCAGTTTCCAAAGCGATGCACAAAATTGTTGCAGCTTTTCCTGGCCAAGAAAAAAGTTTTTCCTCGATTTCTAGTGACTCTGAAAGCTAGACTTGCACATCAACTGCAAAGTCCATCCCCAGGAGAAGAAGAGGTGGAGATAGCCTCCACACATTATATGGCCAATGGAGTGCCACTATGAGTCTGAGTACCCCTGGATGCCACTCCTTCATTGGGCGAACTCACTTAGTTACCAACAATGTAACTGGTAGGAATAATCATAGCCTTGATTGAGAAACTTGAGAAGAGGATCTAGCAGGATGAAAGAGAAGAAGAATTCTAGAAACAAGAAGTACTCCTTACACAAGCACAACAAATGTAGGAGGAATACACAAAGGTGTAGGCAGAATAGAAGGTGGAAAAGGTAAAAGAAAAACTCTTAGAGGCCTAGACAATGGTCAGAAAGACAGCGCCTCAGCTGCCAGAATCCAACACCACAAGCGAGCTTGTGGATCAGATCAAATTAATTCATGTAGCTTGATCATAAATGGTAGAAAGAGTAGAAAATATCAAGGCACATCTATGAGATAGTAAGAAAGAAGTTGAATTGTAACCCAAGAAGCTACGAGAGAAAATGGAGAAAATTGTGTTGAAAGGTAACAACGCAAGAGCAACCTTGCACAAACGGACTATGGAATGCACAAAGATATTCAGATATATTAGCGATTGGATGGGAATAATTTCAAGGCACAACCAAACATTGGAGGACTTGCGCGTAAAGATCCAGTCGCTCAATGAAGAAGAAACCAGTGCCCTCAAAGAAAATTTGGTCATGGACCATAATCGCATGAAGCAACAAGCAGATCAAGGTCGCTCTAAATGTCAATTTGCAAAAGGAGATCATGTGTTTCTTCGATTGCAACCTTATAAGAAAAATTCCCTCAAGGCTGAACATTGTCAGAAACTGGCGCCCAAATTTTATGGTCCTTATACTGTTCTCGAGCATGTGGGACAGGTGGCCTATTAGTTAGCTTTTCCCAGTCATTCTAAGCTCCAGCCACTCCATCCTATTTTTCATGTTTCCTTCTTAAAGAAGGTGATTGAAACTAAGTTTCAAAATCAAACCAACCTTCCTGAGTTGGATGAAGAAGGCTCCATTTGGCTACAACCACAAGCAATTTTGGACCAGCGTGAGCATCGTCTGCATCAGCGCACCATCAAGGAAGTGTTAGTCTAGTGGAAAGATAAAACTCCAACAGATGCCACTTGGGAACCAGCTACCATTCTGCAACAATTTCCTCATCTCAAGCCTTGAGGACAAGGTTTTTTTTAAGGGGGAGTACATGTTAGGGACCTAAGCCCTCACATAGGTAGAATAGTATATTTCAATGTAATAAAGGTCAATATTAATAAGGCCTAGAAATAAGAAAGAATAAGTCAAATGTCAAAAGACCTAATAGAAGCTACTGCTTCTAGAAGGATCTTCCTCTAGATTGTTCTTTTGGATAGACACATTTAGTATAAATAGGAGTATAGGGTATGAGAAGTTTTGTCTTGGATATAATTGTAATAGAGCTATGCTCTACTGGAGGTTTCCCCCTCGAAGAGGCAAGTGAACATTGCTCTCAGTAATCAAAGTGCTCTTTATGATGTTATTCGGTTATTATTCTAGTATTATTGTGGTATTGATCTGGATTTTATGAGCAGAACGAAATGACTACAGATTATTAACACATGCTTAACACAAAATAATAGAGATACAGTAAAACTAGTTTTCTATTCAATAACGAAATACGATGAAACTGTAAAATGCAACGGAAACAAGCTTGTTGGAATGGTGGCATCTTATCTCTAAGAAGAGATGTGACGGTTGCACTCATTCACAATAAGATGATTACAATGAGGATCTAAAGGCCTTTTTAAAATAAGTAGGAATTCCAAAAACCCTATACATCCAAAAACCTAACCCTAGGAGATGAAGCACCAAAAGTCATGTGGGCCCCGTTTGGGTAAGTTAGTACATCAACTTCCCGGGGTCGTAACTTTTGCATACGATCTCTATTTTAGGAGTATGATAGCCCGTTGGAAAGGTATTGTCAAGGAGATTAATTTTAGGCACAATATTTAAGGAAATTAATATATTGCAAACCATTTTTCCTAGAATAAAAATAAATAAATAAATCATTTAGAGCCTCAAAACGGCTCTAGAAGTGAAAACTGCTAAAAATAGTAAATTACCAAAATTGCCAGAAAATGGTTTTGAGCATGTTGGAAAAGGTGGGTGGCCACCGATATCCACCTGGATCAATCCTCCCTCCTTAGAAATAAATGGTATCCATTGTGTTGAGTTCCCCCATCATATGAGGAAATTTCTGCTGAATTTGGCCCCGGGTGAGCCACTTGCCTTGGTGTAGGAGTTGCCCTGCTTTGACGACTCGATAAAGATGGATCCTTTGTTGTCGAGTGCCCTTGATATGTGTGTTCACAATATGATCATTGGATGTCTATTGTATGCATTCGGGGTTGAGATCTGTTGGTGTCAGTTGTTCTGCTACTTCTAAGGTGTCCAATAATGGTGGGAAATAAGGGCGAAGGAGATCCACGTTGAACACTGGGTGCAGGCCAAGGAAAGGAGGATTATTGAGCTCAAAATAATTATCCCACATGGACTTGGTGATCGTGTATGGCCCATAATGGAGTGGGTGAAGCTTCCAATGGGGTCCTATAAGGCGTTCTTTCTACGAGTGCAACCAAACTTTGTCGCCCACCTGAAACTTATGTCGCACCCGATGTTGATCATGGCATTGTTTGTACTTGTCATTGGACTTCTGTAGGATATCCTGAACCTGTTGGCAGATGTGTTGGATTCACTCAATGAACCGGGTGGATTTGTCAGCTTCAGGTGGAGCAGGAGATGAGTCGGTCGAGGTGACCGCAAGGGGAAGTGTAACATCTATGGGACCCAATGGCTGGAATCCCAACCCCACCTGAAAGGGGATGTGGTTGGTTGAGCTATGCAGGGATCGATTGTAGCTATGTTGGACATAGGGAAGGCTCTCATCCCATGTGCAAGGGTGATTTGAATTATACATGCAAAGGATATGCACAATCATTCGATTTACGACCTCAATTTGGCCATCTGTTTGGGGGTGGAAGGTTGTGGATTTGGTGAGCTTGGTGTCCAGCAGTGACCAAAGGCTCAACCAGAATGTGCTGAGAAATCAACTATCCTGATCTGAGACAATGGTCTGTGGGAATCCAAAATGTACCCAGAATCGTTCAAAGAAGAGCTTGGCAATGGCCTCTGTTGTGATGCTCTTCTTGCATGCAACCAGAATCACCATCTTAGAAAAGCGATCAACCACCACAAAAAAACATTCATTTCCCTACTTGGTGGATGGGAGGCCGGACATGTAGTCCATTGATATGGATTCCCATGGCCTATCAGGAGTAGGAAGAGGGGTGTACAGGCCCTGTTTCTTAGTGGTCGGTTTGGCAATAGCGTAGGCACTGCAAGACCTGCTATACTTGTTGACCTCCTGTCGAAGTTTTGGCCAGTAGAAATGTTTTTGTAGCATAACCACTGTCTTTTCAATGCCAAAGTGTCTTGCCACCTGACTGTAGTGGGCTTCCCAGATCATATTCACTCGCTCTCTTGATGGAACACAGATATGGCCCAAACGAAACAACAACACATCATGAAGATGGAAACTATCAACAATTGCGTTTGCACCCAACATTTGGTAGGTGGTGGCTAAGTCTGGGTCTATATAATAGAGTTGGGGCCATCCAGAGGTCTCATGGCCTCAAGAGTCTAGCACCTTGGTGAGTGTCGTGACTGGCAGTCTGCTGAGGAAATCAGCGACGTGATTGGTGCTTCATGTTTTATACTTGATGTTGAGGTGGAATTGTTGCAAGTATGTGGACCACTTTTGATGGTGGTCATTCTGCAATTTTCCTTGTGTCTGCATGAACTGCAGTGGCTTATGATCAGTGTGGATGATTGTCTCCTTCCAAAGAAGGTAATTTCTCCACTAGCGGCAGGCTTGCACAATGGAGTACATTTATTTTTCGTAAGCAGGGTACTTACGGACAACATCTGATAGTGTCTCACTATGATAAGAAACAGGGTGGCTGTGCTGAGTGAGAATAGTGCCCACATCATAGTCTGAAGAATCGGTCTCGATCTCAAAGGATTGTTGCAGGTCTGGTAGTGAAAGTATTGGGGATGAGCACAAGTGCTGCTTCAAATCATCGAATGCTTGTTGTTGGGACCAACCCCATGCAAAATTTTCCTTACCACCACCCCTGGTTATTTGGCTGAGGGCCCATGCAATATGGGAGAATCCCAACATGAACCTACAGTAGAAATTGTCAAGGCCCAAGAAGCTCCGAAGCTCAGTGAGTGTGATTGGGGCTGGCCAGTCACGAATGAGTTGGATCTTGGTTGGGTCCACATGTACGCCATGTTTATCAATGATGTAGCCCAGGTAATGGACCCTGTCCATGCCGAAGGATCATTTTTCCAGGTTGGTGTATAGCTTGTGTTGCCGCAGGGTGTGCAAAACTTGTTGAATATGCTGCAAGTGTTTGGCCCAAGTCTTGTTGTAAATGAGAATGTCATCCAGATACACCACTACAAAATTATTGATGAATGGTCACAAGATATCATCCATAATCCTCATGAAAGTGGCTGGAGAATTTTTCAAACCAAAGGGCATGACCAACCATTCAAAAAGGCCTTCCTTTGACTTGAAGGTGGTCTTCCATACATCTGTCTGTTCTATTGAGACCTGGTGGTAGCCAGACTTTAGATCAATCTTACTGAAGTATTTGGCTCCTATGAGTTTATCAAGGAGTTCATCGATTCAGGGAATCGGGTATCGATTTCTGACTATGATTTTATTCAGAGCCTGGTAATCAAAATCAGAGTCACCAGGTTCCATCTTTCTCCTGTACCAACACGATTGGGCTCCCGCAAGGTGATGAGCTGGGATGGATGTGACCCTTGTGGAGCAATTCTTGGATCTGTCGCTTGATCTCCTCATTCTCTAACAGAGAGTGGTGATAGACTGGCCCATTGGGCAGTGGTGTACCGAGGGTCAGATCGATGAGGTTCTTGACCTGGCAGTGTAAAGGTACCCTGATAGGTGAGGAGAAGATATCTGAGTATTCTTCCACAACCTTATCTACTTGCTTATGTTGTGTGGAGAGGTTGGTCGAAGAGACCCTGGATGTGGCTATGATCTTTCACTTATTTTGAGAGTGAATCATGAATAAGACAAACTTCCTTGTCTGAGAGATGACCTTCCTGCATTGCTTAGTAGAGATCAAGGAAATATCACTAGGTGGGACTGCCTCAGGTATCCTATACAATTTCCTGTTCAAAGTAATAATAACACTACAAGGCCTAGACTCATATACAGCATGATGTTTCCATAAATAAGTTTGGCCCAAAATAACATCACAAACTTCGAGAGGAGAAACATCACACAATACCTCATCTTTGAAGGGCTTGATGTCGTACGACAGTCGGCACTGTTGGCTGACATGAAGATCGCTTCCTTGGCAGAGCCATCCAATGGTGTAGGGTTGTGGATGCGGCGTTGTCGGCAGGGCCAGCTGCATGATAGCCTCTACTGAGATGAGGTTCTTCTGGCTATCGCTATCAACGAGGAAGTACAGTGAGGTGCCTTTTACCCTCATTTGTGAATTTAAGAGGCACTCTCCTTCTTCTGGCTCATCTGGTTCACCAGGCTGGAGCTTGGTGGTAGAAACAGTGGCACTAGGTTCTGCATCAATGATCAGTATTCCCCTTTCTGGTTCTAGCTCAGAGTCAGAATCTGCATCTGATTCAGAGGCTTTCACTTCAGCCACCAACAAATGCTTTGAGCGGTAGTCAGCAGTGTTGTGCCAAGGGATCTTATGGAAGTCACACCACTTCCCGGTATATTTCTTTGTCTTTCCGGTGTCCTTATTTTCTTGTGGCTTGGAACTGTTGTATCGATACTGTCCATCTTTTTTCTTTCCTTTTTTCTGTGGGTTGGGGCTGCCCTTTCCTGGATTTTGTTTTGAGGGGTTCCTAGGCCCAAATTGTCACGTCTTTTGTTTGAGATTTTGCTCGATTTTGACGGCATATCGGTAGGTCGCACCCAAGGATGATATGTCCAGAAATTCCATTTCGATCAGGATATATCTATGCAGAGAAAAATGATACTTGAGCACCAGATGTCGCTCTGAATCTTTGATACCCATCTTGGTGTGCAAGCTATGGAAGATGTTTGTGAAATCTGGCACTGCTTGGTCTCTTTCTTGCCGCAATGTGGTCCATTTGGTATACAAGTCATCATAACTTCTGACAGGGTAGTATTGTTCCTTAATAGCATCCCTTAAGGATTCCCAGGTGGTCGTGACTGTAAATAATCAGGGTTCCTCTGTTTCCTTTTGCTCACAGAAAGTTTCCCACCAATCTTCGACATGGGGAACAACTTTGAGGAGTGCAAAAGTAATCTTTTCTCTATTCAAAAAGTTATGGATAGAAAAATACCCTTCTAGTAGATTCAACCACTTGTCTATAGCATCTGCATGTATCTGACCTTCAAATATAGGAATATCGAAGTTTATTTGTACCTTGAAGGGGGCGGTGCCTCCACTCAAAGAAGATGTGTCGCGTGTTGGTAGCCACCGAAGGATTTGCGTGAAACTATCCATCATCTCTCTCCTCTATTGCATGAAGGATTCCTCAATCAATAGTTTGAAAGGATCTCCTATCCCGTCATCTTTCTTTTCTCCTGCCATGAGAGTTCTCTTGGGCGTGCGAGAGATTTTTTCCTCAAGAGAAACAAGATCGAGACCCAACTCTTTGTACTCCGACCTCGTTGGGGACATGCATTAAGACGACAAGGAGAAGATCGCTCTGATACCACTGATCCAAATTTTATGAGCAGAACAAAATGACTACAGATTATTAACAGGTTCTTAACAGAAAATAACAAAGATACAGTAAAATTAGTTTTCTATTCAATAATGAAATAAGATGAAACTGTAAAATGCAGCGGAAACAAGCTTGTTGGAATGGTGGCGGCTTATCTCTAAGAAGAGATGTGATGGATGCGCTCATTCGTAAGAAGATGATTACAATGAGGATCTAAGGGCATTTTTACAATAAGAAGGAATGTCAAAAACCCTAGACATCCAAAAACCTAACCCTAGGAGATGAAGCGCCAAAAGTCATGTGGGCCTCGTTTGGGTAAGTTAGTACATCAACTTCCCAAGGTCGTAACTTTTTCATATGATCTTCGTTTTAGGCGTATGATAGACTATTGGAAAGGTATTGTCAAGGAGATTCATTTTAGGTGCAATATCTAAAGAACTCAAATATTGAAAACCTAGTTTCCCAAAAAACATCGTTTAGGGCCTCAAAACGGCTCCTGAAGTGAAAACTGCTAAAAATAGTAAATTACCAAAATTGCCAGAAAATTGTTTTGAGCCAGTTGGAAAAGGTGGGTGGCCACCTATATCCACCTGGATCAGGTATAGTTCTGGTTATATCATTGTATATCTTCCATTTCTAGCTAATTGTTTATGTTCGGCATACTATTTTATATTTGGAATATTACAAGTGGTATCAGACCACCTTCCTCAGCAGAAAATTGTGGGTTAAATTTTTTTCCAGGTAGAGACGTATTCTAACGTCTTTAAGCTACAAATATATATCATTACACACAGAAACCTGTAGTCGGGGATTCATACATGTAGGAAATGCAACTGGTACTTAAGCGCACATTTGTTGGCCATCATTGTGACCCTTGTTGGTACCCCTTCGAGTGGTAGCACATCAGACAACACCTGTATATGGATAGACCTAGATCTCTTGAATCCCTCCATAGATAAATTGATCGGTCTTTGGACTTCTATAGTTCCACCAAGAAAAACACTCGGAAGATACTCTCTAGTACCTGGATAGTCAGGTAGTATGGCTAAGGGCACGGTCTAGCCTCCTTAGTTGGTGCCGTAAGATATTGGGTTGAGTACTACTGTTGGACCCCGCACGTATATCAGAGAGCTATAGAAAAGAGAAAACCCTTGTCTGTAGAACCCTTGAATACCCTAACCCTTGGGATGGAAAAAAAAATAGAACAGACAAGATCTATTGATGCGCAACTGTGTCTCTTTCATTCAGGTTGTGAAATTACTACATAGTTCTTCCTGTTAAGAATTTAGGAATTTCGTCACTGCAGTATTGTTCAAATCGGAGTATAACTCTGCTGGAGTAAAAAAAAAATCCAGGATCTTGTTGGCACCATTATTTGAGACCTATTCCGTTGGATCCCTCTCTTCTCCCTTATCGCAGTCATACCTATCATTTTTTAGCAAATTCTTGTTCTCGTGGACCCGACTCCCTTCCAACACCCTTATTTGGGATTTACCCCATTAGATTCCACTCGTCGCCCTAATTGTTGTAATACACTTCACCCATAACCCATTTTCTGTGTGGTCCCACTCGCCCTTTTTCATGTTCCCTCTTCATCATGGCCCACACTCGTAGCCAAGACTTGGAAGCTCACCTCAATTCCTTAAACTCTAATTTCACAGAAACCCAACAAGAAGCGAGACAACTCAGTGCCAATGTTTCCAACATCAATAAAAAAATCCATTCCTCCATCGACGCCAAAATGGACCTCAAACAAGATCTCGCTACCCAGCTTGAATCCTTCAATACCCAATTTGTCTCCTTCACTACGATGATCTGCACCAAGCTACATATCCCTGTAAATATTACCTCATCCGACCCACCTTTGCAAACTGAAGGTGAAACTTCCTCTCATTCCAAGAATTTTTAGCCCCATCACTTTCAACATGACCTATGCCTTATGCATGTGGATGTGACCAAATTTGATGGCTCGAATCCCACTGGTTGGGTAACTCAAATGGAACATTATTTCTCTTTATATGACATTACATATGATTTGGCCAAAGTTCGGTATGTTGTTCCCCATCTAGATTAAGAACGTTGGCAATGGTGGCAATGGAGAAACAATGCCCGCCATGGGTATGTGGATTGGACACACTTTGTGGCAGATATTTATGAATTCTTTGAAACTGACACCAACCATTTAGGTCGTTTGACAAAGTTGAAACAATCTGGCACAATGGAAGACTTTATAGCCTCTTTTAATCAATTGGTTTTCCGTACAGAGGGCACCTCTGATGCTTTTTTTCCGAGAATATTTTATCAGTGGCCTCAAGGATGAGATTCATGCCTATGTCATCATGGCTCGACCTCAGAGTTGGGTGGACGCTACTAAAAGAGCTAAGGAATCACAACATATTGTCTCTTCTCAAAACCGAAAACCTTCCTTTATTCCTCGCACTAAAACAATCACTCCCACTTCTCATTTTACTCCACTAAAGATCCAAAAATTGACCAGAGAAGAAATGGTTGAACACCAACTCAAAGGCCTTTTTTATAATTGTGATGACAAATATTTTCCTAGGCACAAGTGTAAGGAACAAAAAAAAATTATGGCCATCTCAAAGGATGTTTCGGAAGATGATGTCGAGTCTCCCCTTGTGGTCATGTCACCTGAAACCACTAACATGACCCCTCCCTCCGACCCTCCCAAAGTAGAACTGGTCATTTCCCTAAATGCTCTCACTGGATTCTCTGCTCCCAAAACCCTCAAGCTAATTGGTTACATTAAGCATAGGAAGGTCATCATTCTTGTTGATAGTGGAAGCACCCATAATTTTATTCATCGCTACATTGCTCAAGAAACTAATTGTTATATTTGTGCCATCAATAATTTTCAAATCATGATTGCCAATGGTGGGTCCATGAAAAGTGGAGGGCGTTTCGAAAATGTGCATCTCCAAATTGGTCAGTGTCACATGAAATCTCATATGTTTTCTATCGACATGAGAGATTGTGATATTGTGTTGGGTGCAGAATGGCTAAGGACTTTGGGTCCCATTCTCATGGATTTTAAGGAATTAACCATGCAATTCAACTAGGAGGGCTAACAATATAAGTTCCAAGGCATCACCATCGGTTCCCCGGAGATCATCAGTTCCCATCGCATGGAAAAGCTACTAAAAAAGGGTTATTCTGGAATTATTGCACAACTCCATGCCATTCAAGCCACTGAGACACCCTTTATGTTGCAGGACCTCCAATCCATCCTTTCTAAACATCAAGTGGTTTTTTCCACTCCCCAGGGACTCCCTCCTTCCCGTGGTGTTCATGATCATTCCATTTCCCTTGTCCTTGGCAACCTTCCTCCCAATATCCATCCCTATCGTCATCCCTTTTCCCAAAAAAAATAAATTGAGAAAATTGTTCAAGAATTGCTCAACGCAGGTGTTATCTGCCCTAGTACAAGCCCCTACTCTTCTCTTGTGGTCATGGTCCTTAATAAAGAAGGTTCTTGGTGCATGTGTCCTGACTTCCACGCCATCAACAAACTCACCATTAAAGACAAATTTCCCATTCATGTAATTGATGACCTCTTTGATGAATTGAGTGGTGCCTAGTTCTTTACTAAACTTGATCTTTGTTTTGGCTACCACCAGATACGTATGAATGAGGCAGACATTCCTAAGACTGCATTTAGAACTCATGAAGGCCACTATGATTTTTTGGTCATGCCCTTTGGCTTATGTAATTCTCCCTCCACTTTCCAAAGCCTCGTAAATCATGTCTTCTGTCCTTTTCTCTGTCATTTTGTCTTAGTTTTCTTTGATGATATCCTCATCTATAGTAAAACCTAGACAGCCCATCTTGCTCATGTGAATCGAGTTCTCCATCTACTCTCCCAGCACCAACTTTTCCTCAAACTATCTAAATGTTCTTTTGATGCCTCGAAAGTCGAGTACTTGGGTCATCTTGTTGGTAAGGTCAATGTCAAGGTGGATCCTAAAAAGATTGAAGCTATTCAATATTGGCCTCACCCAAGGAATCTCAAAAGATTGCGTGGATTTTTGGGTTTAACAAGTTATTATCGCAAGTTTCTTAATAATTATGGAAATATTGCGGCACCTCTCACTGCTCTCCTTAAAAATGATTATTTCACTTTGACTCCTACAAGTGCTCGGGGTTTTCAAACCTTAAAGATGGCCATGTGCACCACTCCAGTCTTGACCCTTCCTGATTTTACAAAGGACTTTTTCCTAGAATGTGATGCTTTCGGGAAAGGAATTGGAGCAGTCCTTATGCAAGAGGGTCGGCCTTTGGCATTTACTTGCAAACAACTGTCAGAGTGAAATTTTGGAAAATAAATTCTTGAAAAGGAAATGTTGGCTATTTTTCATGCCGTGGATCTTTAGCGCCCTTATCTATTGGGGCAACGCTTCCAAATTAAGAAAGATCATCAAAGCCTCAAGTATTTTCTGGAACAACGCCTTTCCTCCCTAGAGAAACAAAAATGGGTGACTAAGTTGTTTGGATATGATTATGAGATCATTTACAAGAAAGGAAAAGACAATGTGGTTGTTGATGCACTTTCCAGAAAATATGAAAATGAAGGGTCCATTTTTTCTCTCTCCTTCATTGTACCAGATTGGCTCCAAGTTGTTTGCTAGGAATGGCTACACGATCCCAAAATTTTGCATCTGATACAACAATTGCAGGCCAATTCTCCATTTTCCCCAAGGAACTCTTGGCACATTGATGAGATTTGATACAAAGGCCATTTGTATTTAAGTAAACAGTCAAAAATTAAATCCACGATACTTTTTGAGCTTCATGCTACACCTACCGTTGGGCACTCAGGGTTTACCAAAACCTACGATCGGGTCAAACGTTCTTTTTTTCTGGGAGGGTATGAAACATGAAGTTCGTAATTTTGTGGCAAAATGTGATGTTTCTCAATGCAACAAGGGTGAAATAGTCAAATCTCTTGGCACACTACAGTCGCTTATGATTCCACCTTCTATTTGGAGGGATATCTCTATGGATTTTATTGCAAGCTTACATAAATCGAGCAATAAATCAGTCATCATGGTGGGAATTGATCGTCTTTCCAAGTATGCTCATTTATGTGCTCTTCAACACCTGTTTGCAGCCTCCATTGTGGCTCAAATTTTCATGGATTAGATCTTAAAGCTTCATGGCATGCCTCATTCTATTATCTTTTTATCATGACCCAACTTTTACCAGCAATTTTTGGCAAGAACTATTCAAGCTACAAGGCACCCAATTGCATCTCAGCACTACTTATCATCCCCAAATTGATGGTCAAACTGAAGTTGTCAACAAGTGTTTGGAAACATATTTGAGGTGTTTTGCATCGAAAAGGAAAAATCAGTGGGCTCAATTGTTACCACTAGCAGAATGGTGGTATAACACTTCTTACCATACAGTGACCCGCATGACTCCTTTTGAAGCGGTATATGGACAAAATACACCTTCAGTTCTCTCATACTTGCCAGGTGTCTTGAAGGTCTAGTTGGTTGACCAAACACTTATAGTTTGAGAGGCTATTCTCCATACCCTCAAAGATAATTTGGTCATGGCCTAGAATTGCATCAAGCAACAAGCAGATCAAGGTCGCTATGAACGTCAATTTGTAGAAGGAGATCAGGTGTTTCTTTGACTGCAACCTTATAAGAAAAATTTCCTCAAGGCTGACCATTGTCAAAAACTGGCACCCAAATTTTATGGTCCTTATATCGTTCTCAAACATGTGGGACATGTGGCCTATCAGTTAGCTTTGCCTAGTCATTATAAGTTCCATCCTATTTTTCATGTTTCCTTCTTAAAGAAGGTGATTGGAACTAAGTGTCAAACTCAAACCAACCTTCCCAAGTTGGACGAAGAAGGCTCCATTTGGCTACATCCACAAGAATTTTTGAACCAGCATGAGCATCATTTGCGTCAGTGCACCATCAAGGAAGTGTTAGTTTAGTGGAAAGATACAACTCCAACAGATGCCACTTGGGAACCAGCTACCATTCAACAATAATTTCCTCATCTCAAGCCTTGAGGACAAGGTTGTTTTTAAGGGGGAGGACATGTTAGGGACCTAACCCCTCACATAGTTAGAATATTATATTTCCATGTAATAAAGGTCAATATTAATAAGGCCTAGAAATAAGGAAGAATAAGTCAAATGTAAGAAGACCTAATAGAAGCTTCCACTTTTAGAAGGATCTTCCTCTAGATTGTTCTTTTGGATAGACATATTTAGTATAAATAGGAGTAGAGGGTATGAGAAGTTTAGTCTTAGATATTATTGTAATAGACTTGTACTTTGCTAGAGGTTTCCCCCTTGAAGAGGCAAGTGAACATTGCTCTCAGTAATCAAAGTGTTCTTTCTGATGTTATTCCAGTATTATTCTGGTATTATTGTGGTATAGTTATGGTTATATCATTGTTTATCTGTTATTTCTAGCTAATTATTTTTGTTCTGCATACTATTTTATATTTGGAATATTACAGTTGCAATGGGGGCACAAGTTCGGGCAAAGGTTGGAGATCACATATTTTGTGAATGTTGTTAGGGATGTAAATGAATTGAGGTGTAGGAAGATGTAAGGTCCTTGGACAGAGGGGCACATGCACCCTCACCTAAATCCTCATGGATATGGAATTTGGGGTTGTTATAGCACCCAGAGTTGCACTATTTTGGACAGTGGGCATCTTGGGCATGCGAACATGTCAATGGGCTTGCACAAGCATGAGGTGAAGCATAAGGTTGGGCACACCAAAGACGTTGGGGTGTATTGGCACAAGTAGCGCACCCAATATTGGGGCGTGTCGATCCCAAGGGACACGACGGTTGATAAGTGCATGTGTTCATTTGGGCACATGGATCCGTGAAGGGGAACAGGTTAGTTCATTTGGGCATGTTGGTCTTTGAAGGGGAGTGACACACCCAAAGGATGTGACAATTCATAAGGTGACATTTAGATTACATATACAAGAACAAGGATGCACAACCAAGAAGGCACAAGGAAGAGAGAAAGATTGGATTCAAGGTTCTATGACATATTTGGAAAAAGAGGGGCGAGCTCCCTCAAGGAGCCAAGTTGCTCCACATGGGAGGACTTGTGTTGCCTTCAGGTGATTCTATGGGAAGAGTTGGGGTGACCTTCTTTGGGTTGAGTCTAGAAACAGGCAAGGAGACTTTGGATTTTGGGGAAGTCTTGTTGCAAGTTTGGGTCAGGCATTCTATGAGACAAATCTGTAGGTCTATGTGAATTCATGTGATAGAGAAGAGACGATGAATTTGTGGTGGGCACATGTTCAAGGTGCATTGTAGGAGTTGCGACAAATGAGTCTTAGTGTGACGAATATGTGTATGAGTGTCTTGGTGAGGTGAGATGAGTCATGCGACTCTGCCCAAGTTGTAAATTGAGTCAATAGTGCTCATATTGTAATTGTTTCACAATAATAAGACTTAGTTGGGTGTTAGGTAGGTCTGGTGTTGCTCGCACTATGTTTGTGTATCTTGTTGATTAAGGTTGGTTGTCATTGATGTCAACCCTTGAAGAAATCCCTGTAGCACAAAGGTTTGGGTAATGGACCCAAGATTGTTTTATGTAAATATGAATCATTATTGACTTGTCATGGTTGATAAGAAGTAAATGTGGATGAAATCCAAACTGGTCACCTTATGGTGAAAGCCCTCACGGGAAGACGCTTTGCAGAGTAAGAGAACCCATGCTTAATTGTGGAATAATGAGATGAAGGATAGTGAATTTGTCATGGAAACTATCCTAGATGGATAGTGCTTGTCATGCCATTTTTGGTGGTATGTATAACATCACATAACTCCTCACGGTTAGAGAGTTATGACCATGTGAAGTTGGAGAAACCAGGTTTGGGTAATGGACCCATGTTTGTTTGATGGGTAATGGTATGATTTTTTATATATTTGAAGGTAATACTATTCTAGATGGATAATACATGTCATTCCATTTCTGGTGGTATCTTGAACATCACATAAATCCTCACAGTTTTAGAGTTATGGCCTTACAAAGTTGGAGGACCCTCACATGTCATCTAGAAGCCCAAAAGGTCAAACTAGTCAAATTGGTTTAAGGGATTTTAGAAGGTAAATAATAAAGTGAAGTGATGAGTGTATTATAATTCAAAGTGAATACAAAATAAATTATTTCAATAATAAATTTAATGGAGAAATTAGAAGTGGTTTAACCCTAAAATAAGGAAAGTGGTCCAAGTGACCTAGAAGATGTTTTTAAGGAAGCTACTTGGAGAGTATAAATAAGAGGCTAGGCTCTCTCATTTTAAACACACTGGAGAACATTGAATATCTATAGGTGTCTGAGGTAACTAAGGATATCTAAGCCGAAATTCTGAGGGAAGGTGAAGAAAAGGAGGTCAAAATGCAAGGAAGGATAAATTATTTTGATGGTGTTTTCTAAGGTATGTTATTTACAGGTCATCTCACCATTTTCGCTATAAATTTTTTTCTATAATGATTCTGACTGTGAAATTGTTATTCCATTGAGAAAACATACCCAAGTATCTATGGTAAAATTTTTAGCTTGTGGGTTCTTGTATTTTGGGAGTTACACTCGGTGGAAAATAGGGTTTGTGGCTAGTCCTGAAACTAGTCAAAAACAGGTGTTTCAGGTAAAAACGTCATAACTTCTTCATAACAGATCCAAATTTAGTGAAACCAAATGTTTTGGTTAAGGTACAGTCTGTAGTATGATTTTTAATAGTTTCATATCAATTCAACAAATATTCTATGCAGGGCATGCTCTACAAGGTCACTCTCTAGAATAAGCCAGAATTCAGCAAAGTATGTCATTTTTTCTATAACTCTTTTTTTGAGAGGTTCCAAGTAGTGACACTTGGAGGAATTGCATAAAACACACTGAATAACGTTGTGTATCAATTTCATATCTTTATACATTACAGGTTCAAATTTATGATTACTTCAAGTTAGGGTTGTTGACTAATCCAAAACTAAGCGTGTGAGACTAAAGAAAAGTTTGATGAAAATGCTAGTATCTTGTTGTTAAAGTTAAGGAAGGTTTGTAGGAATGTGATCATATACACCAGGTCTATTATAGAGCTACAAATCATATTTGGATGATGAAATTGATGAGGGCTTTTGGTTGAGGTACATGTTGAGTACATGGTTGAGACAAGTAGTTGATGATGTTGGTACATATTGATGAGTCATAGTTGATGAGTAGTTGACACATGATTGGTACATACTTGGTACATCATTGGATGCACTTTTTATGGTACAATTTGATTACAGGTTGTTTGTTATAGGTTGGTGCATGGTTGATGCACTTGTTTATGGTACAGGTTGATGCATGGTTCAGATTTATTGGTACAGGTTTACAGCGGTATATTTCACAGTGATAGTTTGACAGTGGTTCCATCATTCTACTTCTACTTAAAGGTGGCAGGATGGGGCAAGGATAGGTGGTTGTAGCCACCTTCTGGTTGTAGCCGAAGAAGATAGGAGGTTGTAGACTCCTTCTAGTTGTAGCCAGAGAATTGGGGAGTTGGAGCTTCCTTTAGGTTGTAGCCTGAGAAACTTTGGGGTTGCAACCTCCTTCGAGTTGCAGCTAGAAAACAAAGGAAGTTGGTGCTTCCAATGAATGTAATTCTTCAAGACATATAAGAAAAAGCATTCTGTGGTTTTCTCCCGATTTGGGTTTCCACGTAAAACACGGGTGTACTATGTATGTTTATGATTGTTCATTTGTTCATTGCTTATTTACTCTACAGTTATTGGATGATAATGTTTCATTGATATAAAACTTGGATTATATGGTTAAAAATGATTAAATTGCTCTATTACCGATTCACCCTCCCTCTTAGTAATCGAATAATTGGTATCAGAGTCGTTTCCTTAAGGAAACATTTTAACCACTGGAAGGAGATCATGGATTATTCTGATAATGGAGTACCAATGTTTAATGGTCAGAATGGTTTTAAGTATGAGATGTGGAGCATAAGGATGGAAGTATTTTTACAGGAACAAGGACATTATATTTGGCTATCAGTTGTTACAGGATATGATAGTTCAAAAAGGGCAAAGACTGCAGCCAAGAAGGAATTTAGGAAAAATAACAAAATAGAAATGGATTTCATTTGAGAAGGATTACTTAATCCAGTAAGAGAAAAGGTTGGTAAATGTTCATCAGAAAAAGAACTTTGGGATAAGTTACATGACATATATTCTTCACCCATCACATATTCGGAAAATGTCAAAGAAGATGCAGATACAAATCAAGAAGAATTATGTTCACCATGTTAAGAAGATTTAGAAGATGAAGAGTACATAATCACTAGAGGTATGTTGTTTTGTGTTAATTGTGAAAAACATGGACATCTTGAAAAAGAATGCCATGAAGGAAATGAGACAGGAAAAATAATTGAAAAGGAAGACAATTATGAAGAAGAATTGATTAGTGCTTTAGATGAACTAAGAGAAGAAAACAATTCACTCAAGAAAGAATTGATGAAACAAAAGGAAAGTGTTCACATTTTTTAAGAATCCCAACAGGTCATCGCGAACTTAATAACTCAGCTAGAAGAAGCCAGAAATATCGAAGAAAATCTTGAATATCAAAAGCAGTGTTTGGAAACCAACATAGCAGCACAGAAGGAAGAAGCATAAATGAGAGAGAAGATATTGACAGATCATCTTAAGGAAAGAACTAACGATCTAAACCAGCTTGAGGTAGATTTTGGTCAAGAAGAGAAAGGACTTGAAGAAGAAATAATCACATTAAAAATTCATCTTGAAGAAGTGAAAAGAATAGAAGAAGTCATGAAGTCTCAAATAATGAAGAAAGAAGAAGAGGTTGAGAAGCTTGAAGAAGAAGTTGTCACATTGAGAAGTAAAATCGTCAATCTCAACATGAACATTGAAGAGACAGAAACATCCACATCAGTTATAGAGAATGAAGAGAAGCACTCTAGGTTGCTAGAAAAGAAGAATGAAGAAAATAAAAAGAGTTATGCAGAAGTAATCAAAGGAAGGAATCATGGTCAACTAGAATCTAAAAAAATTAAAGATACATCTTCAAGGGGACCATCCATGTTCAAGCCACAAAGAAGCTTCAATCATGATCATGATCAATCAAGACAAAAATTCAGAAGGACTACGCCACAAAGAAGATCATTCACTTCCATGTATGCAAATTTATTTTATGGTCATTGTTTTTATTGTACTAACTTTGGACATAAGGTTGCAGATTGCAAGGATTATAAAAGAAATGTTCAATCAAGAAGTGCCTATGTGGCCACACGTAACATTAAGTGTTACAAATGTCATAACTATGGACACATAGCCACTGATTGTAGAAGCATGATTGAAACTTCCATGAAAGAGAATACTAATATCAGATATAAGAAAGTGTGGATAAGAAAACAAGAAGAATAGGTGAACAAAGACCAGGTACTAGAGATCACAAGATTGGCAATAAAACGAGATGAAGAAAATTCTACAGAGAAAAAGAAATATGTCAAATACAAAAAGGTTTGGAAAATAACTGAAAGAAAGGAAGGGCAAGTAAATAAGGAACAGGTTCAAGAGATTGTACTTTCAGGCATTCTAGTGAAAGATGAATCCACAAACAGAAAGAAAGAAGTCAGAGCTCAGAGAGATAATGAATCTACCCATGAAGATGATGATGAATCTACCAATGAAGATGATGATGAATACACATCAGAGCGGGAATTGTTCTGAGCCATCCGGCTTAGATACTCCCAAGTAATATGAATATTAGACAGGGGGATTCTATGCGATAGTTGTGATAGACCAAAGAACCATCCTTCAAGCAACTTGCAGAGTTTGAGAAGACATATTCAGAGCAATCAGTTAGCATAAGTATAGTTTGATAGTATAATGATAAATGGGTTAGCATTATGGACAGTTGCTCAAGTAGAGTCTTGGACAGTATGGACAGAGATGCATTTGTAAGAACACTTAGCAGGTTTGGATAGATATATGATAGTGGATGAGAGCATGGATTCATAGATTGGTTCAAAGAGTGGTTCAAAGACAAAGGAACATTATCGTAATGGGTGATAATTACACAGGAAATGGCTCAAACAATGCTAATAGATTACAAATTGATAGATATTTTTTGGACACAGGTAGTGCATACATCAGTTCACATTCAAAACAGAGTAATGCTCAGAAAAAACACTGACAAAACTCCCTACAAGCTATGGAAAGGAAGACCAACAAATGTGAAGCACTTCAGAGGTTTTGGAAGCAAATGCTACATCAAAAGAGAAGATGTAAGAATGGGAAAGTTTGACTCTCATGTGGACAAAGGAATATTTGTTGGTTACTCAAGTACAAGGAAAGCATACAAGTGTTACAATCTAAGATTAAACAAAGTTGTGGAAAGCATCAACGTAACAATTGATGAAACAAGCAAACCAGAATCAAAGGAAGAAGAAAACAAATCAATGGAACAACTTTTCGAAGAAGAAGATGAAAAAGAAGTAGAAGAGGAATATGAAGATGAAGAGAATCCGACAGAAGCAGAAGAGCAAGTTCAGCAAGTATCTCCAAAAATACCTAGCAAACGAGTACAGAAAAATCATCCTTCAGATCAGATTATTGGAAACAAATATGCAGGAGTTGAGACTAGAAGAAAAATCTATTAACCAAAACAAACACACCTAGCACTCTTATCTACAATTGAACCAAACTGTTTTGAAGAAGTCAGCAAGGATGAATTTTACAATAAGGCCATGGATGAACAATTAGATTAAATAGAGAAAAATGACACTTGGGAATTGGTTCCAAGACCAAAGAATAAGAATGTGATCGGCACAAAATGGGTTTTCAGGAATAAATTGAATGAAGATGGACAATTTACAAGGAACAAAGCTAGATTGGTATGTAAAGGATATGCACAGATTGAAGGAATCGACTTTGAAGAAACATTTGCCCCAGTTGCCAGAATGGGAGAAATTTGTTTTCTTTTAGCTTATGCATGCTCCAAAAATATATCAGATGGATGTAAAATCATATTTTCTAAATGGGGAACTTGAAGAAGAATTCTACATTGAACAACCAGAAGGATTTCAGTTGTCAGAGAAAACAGACTATGTGTGTAAATTAAAGAAGGCCTTGTATGGTCTAAAATAGGCTCCTAGAGCATGGTACTCCAAACTAGATAATTATCTGCAGGAGGCAGGCTTTAGAAAAGGAAGTGCAGACAATAACCTCTACATCAAGGTAAGTCAAGGTAATATTTTATTAATTGAAGTTTATATTGATGATATTATTTTTGGTAGTGATGATGACAGGTTAAGCCAGAAATTTGCAAAAGATATGCAGAAAGAATTTGAAATGTCGCTACTTGGAGAACTATCCTTCTTTCTGGGACTTTAGATACGTCAAAGCAACCAAGGAATTTTTATTTCTCAAATCAAGTATATCAGAGAAATGCTAAAGAGGTTCGGAATGGAAGATTACAAACCAATTGTCACTCCCATGCAAACCAGTTGCAAGTTGAGCAAAGATGATGATTCAAAGTCTACAGATCAAAGGCAATACAGGTCAATGATTGGCAGCCTATTGTATGTGACAACATCCAGACTAGATGTAATGCAAGCAGTTGGATAGGTGGCACGATTTCAAGCAGCACCAAAGGAATCACATGTATTAGCAGTGAAGAGGATTTTCAGATATCTCAAAGGAACAGAAGAGTTTGGGCTATGGTATCCAAAAGGAAAGGATCTATCACTAATTTCCTACACAGACGCAGATTGGGCAGGTTGTATTGATGACTGATGAAGCACCAATGGAGCAACAGTCTACTTGGGTGAGTGTTTAGTATCATGGTTAAGCAAGAAAAAATCATCAGCATCTCTATCTCCAGTCGAGGCAGAGTATGTTGCAGCAGCAGCATGTTGTACACAGGTTCTTTGGATGAAACAAACTTTGACAGATATACAGGTTGAGTATGATGAGCCCATTCCAATATATTGTGATAATACAAGCGCCATCGGTATCTCAAAAAACCCAGTGATGCACTCCAAGACGAAGCACATTCCAATCAAGTATCACTTTATACGGGAATAGGTTGCAAAAAAGAACATCAGAGTTGAGTATGTGGGCACAAAAGAACAAGTGGTAGACATATTTACAAAACCACTTCCACGAGAACCCTTTGAATATCTTCGCCAAAGACTTGGAGTTATTTCTACTCCAAAATGAATGTTTTTTGAATGCTTATCTTATATGTCTTAGATATACACGAGGAATCACCATAAGAGGACAGTTCAGTCAGGGGGAGCAGCCCTAGATGTAAAGATACCTTTGCCATTGATGACAAAGGGGGAGATATCTATCATATGCAGAGGACAGAGGCATGGTTCCAAGGGGAGCAGATTTACTAGATGTAGAGGATAGAGGCATGGATCCAGTGGGAGCAGAGTTATCAGATATAGAGGATAGAGGCATGGTTCTAGGAGGAGCATGAGTGATATGATTTAAGTATTGCATCATAGTGTTTCCATCAATGCCAAAGGGGGAGATTGTTGATTAAGGTTGGTTTTCATTGATGTCAATCCTTGAAGAAAGCCCCATAGCACAAAGGTTTGGGTAATGGACCCAAGATTTTTTGATGTAAATATGAATCATTATTGTTTTTCATGGTTGATAAGAAGTAAATATGGATGAACTCCAAAGTGGTCCCGTTATGGTGAAATCCCTCACGAGAAGACGCTTTGCAGAGTAAGAGAACCCATGCTTAATTGTGGAATAATGAGATGAGGGACAATGATTTTGTCAAGGAAACTATCCTAGATGGATAGTTCTTGTCATTCCATTTCTGGTGGTATGTAGAACGTCACATAACTCCTCACGGTTAGAGAGTTATGACCATGTGAAGTTGGACAACCCAGGTTTGGGTAATGGACCCAAGTTTGTTTGATGGATAATGGTATGATTTTTGCTATATTTTAAGGTAATATTATTCTAGATGGATAGTACATGTCATTCCATTTCTGGTGGTATCTTTAAAGTCACATAACTCCTCACGGTTTGAGAGTTATTGTCTTACGAAGTTGGAGGACCCTCACATGTCATCTAGAAGCCCCAAAAGGTCAAAGTAGTCAAAGTGGTTTAAGGGATTTTAGAAGGTAAATAATAAAGTGAAGTGATGAGTGTATTATAATTCAAAGTGAATACAAAATAAATTATTTCAATAATAAATTTAATGGATAAATTAGAAGTGGGTTAACCCTAAAATAAGAAAAGTGGGCCAAGTGACCTAGAAGATGTTTTTAAGGAAGCTACTTGGAGAGTATAAATAAGAGGCTAGGCTCTCTCATTTTAAACGCACTTGAGCATATTGAATATCTATAGGTGTCTAAGTTAACCAAGGATATGTAAGCCTAATTTATGAGGGAAGGTGAAGAAAAGAAGACCGAAATGCAAGGAAGGATACATTCTCTTGATGGTGCTTTCTAAGGTATGTTATTTACAGGTCATCTCACCATTTTTGCTATAATTTTTTTTCTATAATTATTCAGACCGTGAAATTGCTATTCCATTGAGAAAAAATACCCAAGTATCTTTGGTAAACAATTCATCTTGTGGGTCATTGTATTTTTGGATTTACACTCCGTGGAAAATAGGGTTTGTGGCTAGTCCTGAAACTAGTCAAAAACATGTGTTTCAGGTAAAAACGTCATAACTTCTTCATAACATATCCAAATTTAGTGAAACCAAATGTTTTGGTTAGGGTATAGTTTGTAGTATGTTGTATAAATTTTTTAGATCAATTCAATAAATATTCCGTGCGGGGCACGCTCTATAAGGTCGCTCTCTAGAATAAGCCAAAATTCAACAAGGTATGTCATTTTTGTTATAACTCCTTTTTTGAGAGGTTCCAAGTAGTGAAACCTGGAGGAATTGCATAAAACACAATGAAGAACATTGTGTATCAGTTTCAGATATTTATACATTACAAGTTCAGAGTTATGATTACTTCAAGTTAGGGTTGTTGACTAATCCAAAACTAGGCATGTGAGACTAAAGAAAAGTTTGATGAAAATGTTAGTCTTGCGTTGTTAAATTTAAGGAAGGTTTGCAGGAATGTGATCATATAAACTAGGTCTATTAGAGAGCTACAAATTAGATTTGGATGATGAAACTGATGAGGGATTTTGGTTGAGGTACATGTTGAGTACATGGTTGAGGCAAGTAGTTGATGAGTTGGCACATACATGAGGTGTATAGTTGATGATGTTGGTACATATTGATGAGTCATAGTTGATGAGTAGTTGAAACATGATTGGTACATACTTGGTCCATGGTTGGATGCACTTGTTTATGGTATAAGTTGATTACAGGTTGTTTGGTACAGGTTGGTGCATGGTTGATGCACTTGTTTATGGTATAGGTTGATTACAGGTTGAGGTATAGGTTGATGCATGGTTGATGCCTGGTTCAGAGTTATTGGTACAGGTTTATAGCGGTATATCTCACAGTGATAGTGTCACAGTGGTTCCATCATTCTACTTCTACTTTAGGGTGGCAGGACGAGGCAAGGATAGGTGATTGTAGTCACCTTCTAGTTGTAGCCGGAGAACATAGGGGGTTGTAGCCTCCTTCTGGTTGTAGCCAGAGAATTGGAGAGTTGGAGATTCTTTCAGGTTGTAGCCTGAGAAACTAGGGGGTTGGAGCCTCCTTCCAGTTGCAGCTGGAAAAAAAAGGAAGTTGGTGCTTCCAATGAATGTAATTCTTCAAGATATATAAGAAAAAACATTATGTGGTTTTCTCCCGATTTGGGTTTCCGCATAAAACACGGGTATACTGTGTATGTGTATAATTGTTCATTTGTTCATTTCTTATTTACTCTACAGTTATTGGATGATAATGCTTCATTGATATAACACTTGGATTATATGGTTAAAAATTATTAAATTGCTCTATTACTGATTCACCCCCCTCTCAGTAATCCAACATATCTCTTGTTTGTTTCATAAGTGTTCTCTTTGTTCATGGATGTATTCTTAAGTAACTAAGTGTTAAGTTGTTAACAAATTGTCTAAGTATACATGTTAAGAACCTGAATAGATCTACAAATATAATCACCACAAATACTGAATACACAATAGATCCACAAAGCAAGATAGAAGAAACCACATTTTATTATTACCAAAACCCTTGAGGTAGGGAAACACCATACAATGGATCCTATTATGGAAGGGATCCTCTCTTGTTCACTTGCCTCTTCGAGGGGGCATCCTCCTATTAAGCTACAACTAACAAATACAATAATTATCTTCATATCCCATTACATTGTTTGAACCCCTTTATATAGTGCTACCATCACCTAAGAACATTCTAGAGGGGGAATCTTCTAGAAGTAGAACCTTCTAAGAAGTCCTCTTACATTTATTAAATCTAACTACCCATTTATTATATCTAACTACCATAGTGGGTCTTATTTAATAATATAGTGGACCTAGTCCACCTTACATTGAATGGCCTCCACTATTATCACTATGGGTCCTCTGGGCCCCACCACTACCTCTCTATCTACCTTACATTCCATCCCCCTTATGAAAGCATTGTCCTCAACGCTTGATGTACAACCATATACCAGGGTCCCATGGATAAGTCTGGACCATAGTGTTGAAGCAGACTAGAGAACCAGGGTCCCATTGAGAAATAGAAGCCAACATGCTGAAGTATTCCAACCGCCATTGTAAACCAGGGTCCCATGTCCAATTTTTCATGTGAACCCCACATGGAAGATATCGGCACCCAATAACCAACTAAAAATGATGCTTCCAATACTGACACCGATCATGTGGATCCAAATAAGAATATCCATCCAGATAGTGGGAGATGATCAAAGATGAATCTCGAAGGAACAATACCATTGTAGAATATGTAGGCTGGATGTTGGTAGCTAGCTCCTGATGTGGGACATTGATGTTTTCTACTGAAGGTGGAGTAGAGTCATCAAATAAAATATGGAAATGGTTGTCATCCCAGAATTGACAACTATCCATATACCAATAATTGCAATCGGCCTCAAAATCATACCAAGCATATATTTCTTGATTATATTCATCCCTGAGGTCCTCCATAAGAAATCTCTTATGCATGTTATCCAATGAATCTTGAATACTACAGAAACTATCATTGAGGCCATCTACAAAGCCATCCAATCTGTCAAACAATTGGGCTTTGAATGCTTCAGTAATCTATAGAATTTCTTTGAAGGTTTGAGAATAAATAGCCATTTGAGCACCCTATGAACTCTTCGGTCCCGCAACCGTTACGAAAAACCCAAAAAAAACAACAATAAATTATTGCAGAAAATCGCGGCGTTTTCCGGAAAAACCCTGAAAAACTACTGAATTTAAAATGCTCATAAATTCACTTCCCAAAATCCATTTCGACTGATTTGGTTTTTTGAAATTGGGTGAAATTGTGAGAGGAACTCAGATCTGTAATTTTTTTGGGCAAATTCGGCCTCCAACTACTACATATATAAATAAAAATTGTGCCGCCATCGGCGGAAAAAACCCTGAAATTTTACAGTTTTTAAAACTTCAATATCTCGACTTCCCGGACTCCGTTTCGGACGATTGATTTTTTCAACTTGGGTGTTTTTCTGAGAGGAACTCAGATATATAACCTGTTTCTACAAATTTTGCACAAAATATACTGAAAATTTATGGAATGTCACAGCCCTCTTTTTGCTTCTCCGAAAAAAAATCTGCAAAAATAAAACTATTTGCCCACAATGTCTGCCAAGGAAAGTGCTCTGATACCACTTGTTAAGAATTTGAATAGATCTAAAAATATAATCATCACAAATACTTAATACACAATATATCCACAAAGAAATATAGAAGAAACCACACTTTATTATTACCAAAACCCTTGAGGTAGGGCAACACCATACAATGGATCCTATTATGGAAGGGATCATCTCATGTTCACTTGCCTCTTCGAGGGGGCATCCTCCTATTGAGATACAACTAACAAATACAATAATTCTCTTTATATCCCATTACATTATTTGAACCCCTCTATATAGTGCTACCATCACCTAAGAACATTCTAGAGGAGGAATCTTCTAGAAGTAGAACCTTCTAAGAAGTCCTCTTACATTTATTAAATCTAACTACCCATTTATTATATCTAACTACCATAGTGGGTCTTATTTAATAATATAGTGGACCTAGTCCACCTTAAATTGAATGGCCTCCACTATTATCACTATGGGTTCTCTGGGCCCCACCACCTCTCTAGCTACCTACACTACAAGTGAGTTATACTAGAGTAGAAGTGTGACTCGCCCATAGCCTAGAATGGAGTATGGGTATTCTCTCGGTGAAGAGGCATAGTCCAGAAGAATTATCCTTGATGTTTCCAAGCAACCAAGTGAGAACCGTCGCGGTGTTGCATGCCCTAAAGAGGTGCACGATCGTAAGATTCAAAAATGCATCTTGTGGGGACATGACAATATGTATATCACTCATGTATATTATATTTTCCATACAATGTTGTGGTTGTTGTTGTTTGATTTATAAAATGTATCATGAGTATGCTAATGATTAACATTATTAATTATTTCTATGTTTTTAAATTAAAACTGAGATGTATCACTCATTTAAATTTACAATTTCCATATAATGTTTAACTTTACTTTTATGAAATCATTTAATTTGGATTGTCATTGCAAAAATTTACAACCATTAATGCCATATAAAGTTTATCTCTTCTTCAAGGTGAATTATTTGTTGTACAACAAGATACAATATGTTCATTAAACACATTTAGAAACAAAAATACTTAAATATGATGAGTGAAATGATTGTGATTTGAATAATTATGTCTTTTTCATATATTGTAATGATAACATTATAATATAATTATTCACTAACAATAATGATGACGATGTATTAATAATCTTATTTTTTTAATTTTTATTATTCAAATATTACAATACAAAGGTATAATATAATTGTTTACTAAAATCACAAGTATTATATTTGATTAATATTTATTTTTTCCAAAGATTTTATTATTTTATAGTATCCAACTATTATAATATATGCTCAAAGTCTAGCCAAACCACCAGTGGCTCAAGCGAGGATGGAATAAAGATGCCAAGTCCTGGCTAAATCATTGGGGATACAAGAAGAATCCATCATGCAAAATACCAATAATATTACAAATATTGTCACTTCTAAATTTAAGGAGAATATGTGGTGTGATAAAGAATTAGAGGATAAAAGAAAGTTAAGATACTACAAGGAGGTGGTCAACCCTAATTTATATGATCAAAAGTACCTCTCACTTTTGACAAGTGAAAAAAATAAAATCAACCTTACTAAAATAAGAACAAACTCTCATGAGCTAGATAGTGAAACTGGGCATTGGACAATTCTCAAAACACCGTGGGATGAAGGAATCTACCATCTTTGTGACACTAAGAGAGTTGAATATGACATTATATGATTAAATAAGGATTGGTCATGCATCCAAGAAAATCTCTAAGAACTGTTTCGGCCTCCCCACTCAGATCCAAAAATCCCCCAAAGGACAGTAAGTTGATCTATGCTTGATCATTGTCAAGTAGCTTGTGATTTTCCCTCTACAGATCCTATGATGCAATGTGGTAGAGGGGTAGGGGGCCCTCCCTTAACTCTTCAAATCTCGTCCTCTCTTCCACAGACGTTGTCAAATCATCATCAAATCTATTTGAACCAACTAAAATTTGGATGCATGAGGGGTCTGACCTTGAGATTGGGGCTCAATCCCCGCCTAAAGAATCAGATCTAGAAAATCTTAAGAGCATGAGTATCTGCATAGACAAAGCAATGGACATACTAAGGGTGGAATTACCCCCAAGCAGAATCAATGCAAGGATCCAGTATATGAGATATCACGCTCTAATTGGAAAATTCATTGGGATCTAGCCCATAGAAAAATCTCGCATGGGATGGATTGTCACTAGATGGAAACCAAAGGTGCGTTATGACCTGCAAATGGGATCCAAAGGCTTCTTTACTATCATATTTTCTAGGATGGAATATAAGGACAAGGTAATGGACGATGGCCCTTACTTTTTCAACTCAACAGGCTTGTACCTCCACACCTGGATGCAAAGATTTAATCATGACAAAGAGGATTTCACATGGGCACAAGTGTGGATCCGACTGTACTCCCTCATACAAGATTATTGGGAAGAGGAAATTCTCCAAGACATAGGCAATACTCTTGGTAACTTTGTCAAAATTGCAAATCGAACAAAAATCAACAAATATACATCATATGCTAAAATATGTGTTTACATGCACATCGCAAAATCCTTGCCAAACTATGTTTTTTTGGCCCATGAGGACCTAGAATAGATCCAGTTGATTGATTATGAGCATGTCCCATTCTACTGCAAAAAATGTCATGAACATGGGCATCTCTTCAAAGATTGTCCGATGAATAGACCAATCACAGATGTGAAGCAATCTAAGGTCACAGATGAGGATGGACTTAAAAAAGTCACCACCTGACATCATTAAATCGTAAGTCTCGGGCAATGGAAAATCCTACACCCACTCCAACAAACAACAACTTTGAAGCCCTTGGTAGCCAACCAGAGCAAGTTGATACTATAGTTGCAAAGGGACAACCAGCAGTAAAAAGACATCATCAAGATCAACAACCAGACCATCATCGTAGCCTAGAATAGAACATGTAATCTAACCTATCGGAGGATCATCTAATATTACCAGCTTCTACCTCTCATGTCGGTCAATCTTCACACGATGTTCTCCTTGAAACCCGAAATCTAGAGCTAGATGTGCTCATGGATGAGGAGATGAGTGATCTAGAGCTAGGAGAGCTATATCTCCTCGGGCTAGAAGGTGCATGCAAACGTTGTGCCTTCAAATCAATCTCACCCAAGAAAATTTAATTACTCAAAGAAGCTCTCCACAAGGCTAGAGCCTGTATCAAAATAGGGGTTCAAAACATCCCTCTAAAGGATCCAAAAAAATTGGTGAAGGATATCAAGAAGCAAGGTAGAAATACAAATCTGCAATGCATCAACACGTTGAGTATTAGGTTGGTTGAATCAGAGAATACATCCAGCTAACAGAGTTTTTTCCATCCAACTACCAAGTTTTTAATGAAGCTCGTCTCATGGAATGTCAGGGGCATCAATGGCCCTTCTAAGCATAGAATGATCTGTTGGAAAATCCTTCAGGAAAATCCAATAGTCTTAATGATTCAAGAAACAAAATGTTTTAGTAGCACTCTAGAGGCTTTAATGTCCTGCCTCTGGAAAGGTAGTAAAGTGGTGGCAGTAGATGCAATGGGAGCCTTAGGCGGTCTAACTATTGCATAGAACTCCTTAGAAATGACACTCAATGATTTTTTGTCCACCGTGAACACTCTTTCTGCTTCTTTTCATATTTTGGGAACAAACATACATGGTTATCTCATGAATGTTTATGGCCCCCCAAATCCCTGATAAAAAAATTAGAATGATTGAGTACTTGGAGTGGTACAAGAAGCTCACATCTCATCAATCCTGGATACTTGGGGGATATTTTAATTTAATCACGACACTAAAGAGAAAAAAAGGAGGCCAAAGGAATATAACGCCAGAAGATACTCGCTTTAAGGAGTTTATTGATGACAACAATATGGTAGATCCGGAAACCCCCAATGGGATTTTCACCTGGAATAACAAACCTGGAGGTTCCAATCAAATCACCTCTAGGCTTGACCGATTTCTTGTTTATGATAATATAGAAACCTTCGGAGGTGATTTGATGGCTACAATTTTACCCTCCTTTAGATCCAATCATTGGCCCATAAGTCTGCTCTGGAAAAGCACCCACGGCCCCACTTACAGGCCTTTTAGGTTTGAAAAATTCTGGCTCTCCCACCCAGACTTCATGGAAACAGTAAAAAACTAGTGGACTAGCATGTAGATCATAAGAAGCTCAAAAATGTACATACTTCAACAAAAACTCAAGCACCCGAAGATCAACTTGAAAAAGTGGAATAAGACCACTTTTGGCAATATATTCACAACCAAAGATGCTCTTGAGTAGGAAATGGAGCAGCTTCAATAAAAAATGATCAATGAAGGTTTTTCTAAGGAAGGAACACAGAGAGAAGTTGAACGTAAAGCTCAAATTGAAAAGTGATGTCAGCAAGAGAAAACACTTTGGAAACAGAAATTCAGAATTTCCCGGATAAAAGAAGGAGAGCGAAATATTGTATTTTTTCATAGATCTACCATTCAACACCGAATGCATAATAGAATCACCTCATTG
The DNA here is from genome assembly GCA_009831015.1 of Picea engelmannii. Taxonomy (NCBI): domain Eukaryota; kingdom Viridiplantae; phylum Streptophyta; class Pinopsida; order Pinales; family Pinaceae; genus Picea; species Picea engelmannii. Next base: position 92,361 of record ML788742.1, read on the forward strand.
AAAGAAGTTGATGGTTCTCAAATAAAGGCTCGGGAGGACATCAAATGGGAGCTTGTTTATTATTATTAGGACCTCCTCACATAGCCCAATCCTAGGAGAATAGGTGCAATCAACCATGTAATTAACCACATCTTGAGGCTCATTAGTGATGACCAAAATGAGACTATGATGTGCCCAATAACCATTCAAGAAGTGGAGCTTATTGTTACTCAGATGGCAGATGAAAAGGCTCGAGGACAAGATTGTTTTACGATCAACTTCTTTCATCATTGTTGGGAGATGATAAAGTTCGATGTCTGGGAATTGGTAAAATAATCACGCAGGAAACAATGGGTACTACCAGCTCTCAACGCTACCTTCCTCGCTCTCATCCCTTGAAAGGAGGATAATGCCACAACGACTAGTAATTACAGGTCTATCTCCTTATGTAATGCGACTTCCAAAATTATTTCTAAAGTTATTTCCAACCGAATTAAACCCCTCCTTCCATTTCTTATCTCACCAAAACAAATTGGATTTGTTGAAGAAAGAAAAATCCAGGATGGCATCATCCTTGCTCACAAGTTCACTCACTATCTGAAATCTTTAAAATTTTCTTGCATGCTTTTAAAGGTCGACCTATCCAAATCCTTTGACAAACTTAGTTGGGACTATATTGAAAAAGTTCTCTTGGCCTTTGGTTTCTATTCCCATTGGGTTCGTTGGGTCCTTTAACTGATCTCTTCCCCCTTTTTCTCCATTTTGGTCAATGGTTCTCCCTCGATCCCATTTACCCCCTCTAGAGGGATACGTCAAGGAGACCTCGTCTCCCCTTTACTCTTCATTCTCATGGTTGAAGGCTTGGGTAGAATGTTTAAAAATAAACCACTGATGGTTCCATAAAATGGCTCTCATTGCATGATAATCCCCCTCTAACACACCAACGATTTGTGGATGATAATCTGGTCATGGGTCACTCATCTGTCCAGGAAGCCATAATCTTCAATCACATTCTAAGAACATTTTTTGATGCATCAAGAACTACTATAAACCATGAAAAGTCCCAGATTTGTTTCTTCAACACTTCTATCATCACTCAGCAAAAATATCACCAGAATCCTGGGATTTTCTATTTCCTCTCTTCCTACTAAGTACCTTGGAGCCCCCCTAATCAACTCAACCATCAAGCACTCCTCATGGAGTGATATCTTAGACATGCTTGAATGGAAGCTAATTTCCTGGACTTTGAGATCTATCAATATTGCAGGGCGGCTGATCCTTATCAAAGTAGTTCTCCAATCAATGCCTCTTTACCTCTTCTCGGTCTTAGCTTCTCCAAAATGGGTCCTCAAAACCATTTGAACCATTCAAAGATATTTCCTCTGGAGTGGAGATAGAAACCACCACAAATGGGCTTTGGTTAAGTGGGATATTGTGTGTCTTCAAAAGTCAACTGGAGGACTTGGTCTCCGTGATCCCGCTATCAACAACGCGGTCCTAAGTGCTAAGACATGGTGGAACTGGATCTCTAAAAACACCAATCCCTGGGCTCAAATTTGGAATCACAATTATGCATGGGATTAGAATGTGAAGAACCTCATCTGATACTCCTAAGATGTTCATGTATATCTCGTATGGAATGTTGCTAATCTTCAACGCGCTCTGGTGCAACAACATAGCTTCTGGGAACTCAAAAATGGAACCTCAAATAATTTCTGGACCAACTCATGGCAGCAACTTGCTAGTCTTCCCAGTTGTTTCAACCTACCACATTTTCAGGATTCTCTCCAAAGTTCAGGGCAGATTTTGGTTTGTGATTTCTAGACCATGGACATATCCAAATAATTCTGCACTTGGCATGCCCCCAACGAGTGGTTGTTAAATGGGGAGGGGGAATCCACTGTTAGGATATTTAGACACTTAGGAGTTAGTTAAGATCTACTTGG
>ML788742.1:100417-118132 GCA_009831015.1 Picea engelmannii
CGCGTTGGCTGGGGCCGTGGATGTTTCCCCGTAGGGGTTTTACCACGTGAAAACATCGGTGTGTTGATCTTTGATCTGGTTATGTGAGTGGTTACTGAAGGTGTTCGTCCTCTGTTGGAATACCTGTGTTGTCGAACATCCACAGTTGAGGTTTGGAAGGAACTTCAAAGACGTCAAATCCATATATCACAAGGAAAAGGTATTATAAGGTGGGGCTACAGAACCAAAGTCTCTTTCACTCTCAAGGAAGCATATCACCTCCACATTCACTCCCTGACAGACCAACATGATCGTGCTTGGAACAAAATTTGGAATCTTAAATCGTGGCCAAAAATCACAACATTCCTTTGGCTCCTCTTACACAGTTGTATTCTCACCTGGGACAATATTCTCAGGTGGAGCTTCTCTAGCCCCTCTTGATGTGTCCTCTGCTTGAGGGACCAGGAAATGATTGACCACCTTCTTGACACCTGTCCCTTCACGAATCAATTCTAGGGAAAAATTCCCATCCTATGCAAGAAAACAAATCGTGTTCATGGGGATGTAGTTCAGACTATCAAGACCTGAGAGGATTGGTATTTTCAATGTCCCTCCCTAAATTGCTTGTGGAAGCTTATCCTTTGTTTTCTAGTCTAGGAAATTTCGAAAGAAAGAAATCAAAGGATATTTGAGAACAAATGCAACTCGAAGGAATCAGTTTGGACTACTTTTAAAATTCATCTTCAAGAAACTCTCCTTCTCCAACCTTGGTCGGAACAAAATATTCAAGCCAATCAGTATGAGGCAATTATTTTAAATAATTGGAGCATATGGCCTCACTCATATCCATTCTCCCCCTCCGTTAAGAAAAACCCCCTTTCAAGTTCTGAGACTTGGATCCATCCTCCTGAAGGCTTCTATAAGCTCAATTTTGACAAAGCCTCCAAAGGGAACCCAATGCTTGTAGGCTTCGGTGGTGTCTTCTCAAACAATTCAGGAACAATTTTAAGGATTTTATTTGGCACACTTGGCTTGGACAGTAACAATGCAGCAAAACTCACAGCTCTGAATTATTGATTGAAAATCGCAAAACAATGGGATCTCTTCCCTCTTATAGCAGAAGGAGATTAAAAAATAGTGATATCTCTTGCTATTCACATTCAAAATGGATCCCAGGTTTCAAAACTTTCTCCAATATGGAGGCTATATCTTGGGCTTCACCATTTAGTGAATCTAATTCCCCACTCAGGAGTTGTTACATTTCAACACATTAGATGTAAAGCTAATGTCATTGCCAATTGTCTAGCAGATGAAGGATTTTTTGCAAACTCTCCCGTCCAGGATATGGACTTCAATGCTCAAATTCCAATTTCCCTCAAGATGGAATGCATACAACTAGATTCCAAAGACTCTCCCAACCCAGATGTGGGTGCTACAATGGTGAGTGTGACACATGAAACAAAGGATAGGAGATAGATAAACATCCTCCACTTGGTTGCCGCTCTATCCCCCCCTCATGTGCAATAATTTTTTCATAGAGCTCGAGGTACCGAGTGTATACAACATGGCTCTTTGCACATTTCATAAGCCATATCCCAGTATAGTGATAATAATGTTGATTTTTTAGTTTAATCACTTGAATCTAGCGAGGGTCATATACCTTTTCTGGCTACATGTTTCAGACGAAGCATGTGGGGGAGTTTTGTATTCTTTGTAGGGTTGGTGGTGGAGTTCCATCTACTTGGCTAAGACACGGGGTGTTTTCATCCTTGAAAGGCATCGAACTCCCTGTCATTTTCCAGGTTAGGATCTCTAGTCTGAGGGAATTTCAAGATGTCTTTGGGCAACTTTGTGTCGTGGGAGGGGAGGTAGGTGGATGGTAGGGCGAACAGGGTCAAGAAACTCCTCGGGAACGAGATATAATGATGACATTCCAGCCCATATGAGATGAATGGTGGATGACTGGGAAGTCGAGGTGGTTTCCCAGCACATGCTAACCCAACAAATATGTCGTCGGTGAGTCGACTATTGGCAAGTGAAAAATCTGTTATCAAGGATTCTTCTTTGAAATTCAAGATCTCTAATGGAGGGGGGAACCTCTCAATCCCCCTCACCAGTGGTTGGCGATACCTCTCCTCAAAAACATGCTCAATCTCTTGACCTGATGACTCAGCTGGACAAGGAAATCCTCTCGTCCATGGAGATGACTCAAGGAGATACAGGCTTGGGGAGCCAGGGAGCTATGAAAATGAAACACATCCCCAACAGAAACATAGAGGAGCATCTACCCCAACACAAGACATCTGGATTTCCACCGAAAAAGGACGGAGACAACTCATTGAGCTTGTCTAATGAGGAATACTACGACTTCCTGGTAATAGAAGAGCGCCCTAACAAGAACACATCTAATATTGTGCAACCATATTTTTATTTCTTCTATTTCTGTTACTTTTAGTTATTTTCCAGAAATGCAATCTTTTAGATTTTAGGAGGATAGTAGTTGTAAGCTCAGATACTGGTTATGTTTACTCTAGAAACAATTCTCTCCTGGCTCGGTTTCCCTTCTCAAGGCAGGCTTATCTTTTTTATGGTTTTTTTTTATGACTGGTGGCCTCTTCCTTCCTGGCCACCTTGACATTTATGATTGTCTGGTTGTAATTTGTGTATATTATTAATATTAGATCAATGGAATTTACAAAAAAAAGAGGGTTGAAGATGAAAAACACTTCCTCTTAGATTACCTTGCCCATACCCAAATTATATCTCAATCTAAAAACATTTTCCACAATACAAACCTTCCTAACTTCCTAAGTCATCAAAACTATGGTGATCTTGTAACGCTTCTCTCAATGTTTTTTTAGCATAGAAATACAATTTTAAAGAAATCAAAGTAACATCTTATCTTCTTAAGGTTTGATAGACCAGTTGGTCTCAGTGGACATTCATCATCATCATCATCATCATGAAAATTATTTAATTAAATTTAAAATATTAAATATAAAGAATAATAATAAATTTTGATCTATACACTTTCAATGAAATGGTTTCACAATTTTTTACTCTATTACTAACTTTATGAATCTTCTATTAAAAAAACGCATAAAAATATGTAACTATTAGTTGAATCTTCTATTAAAAAAGTATGCTTATACACTTTCAATGAAATGGTTTCACAATTTTTTACTCTATTACTAACTTTATGAATCTTCTATTAAAAAAACGCATAAAAGTATGTAACTATTAGTTGAATCTTCTATTAAAAAAGTATGCTTAGTAATGTATTTTGTTGATTTTATATTAAAATGTATGCAAATATTGTATTTGATTAATGAATGAAAAAATCAATTTGAATAATTACTCCTATGAAATGTTAATTTTCCATCTATTTTGATAATAAAGTTATAATAATTGTTTATTAAATTTAAAATAGTTATATTTAATAATTTTTGTTATTTAAAAAATATAATTAATTTAATGTAATTAAATTTAAATTATTAAATATGAAAACAAATTCATTAATAATAATGAATTTCAATATTTGGCTTTCATGGTAGAAATTTATATCCAAACTTTGGTTGCATTATAGTCTGGGAAAGCTTTAGAGACTAAGCTTCTGACTTTGATTTCTTGTAATAATAATTTGTTAATTTCTATTTTTTTTTTAATTATTCGTCCAAGGAATAAATTATTTTACTCTATAAGTTATTAATATTTTCTAAAAAATACACAAATACTTAGAAATTGGAATCCTTTTACAAGAATATCACCAAACCTTTTATAATTAGTAATTTAAGAATTAGTAAAATTGACAAAGGTTTCTATACTTTTAAATAAGTATGGATCCTTAAACTTTTCCTTAATTGTGACTAGGCACTAGAAAAATACTCTTTTAGAATTTTCATGTCTTTCCTATATTGACACTTATTTCAAGGAGAATATAAAAAAAATGATTAGTATAAAAGTTTATATGATTAAAAAACTAAAGGATGGAGTGGAATAGGTGAAGACCGTGACATTTGCACTAATTAAGGTTGGGAATGCCATCAAAGTTGGTAATGCCAACACCACAAGCCTGATTCCATAACTCATATATGTTGTACGGAGTTATTTTGTTGGAATTGTCCTTAAAACATCCATCAAAGTAAGTATATATTTATTTGAATTTTGAATTTTTCAAACAATAAAAAAATTGAGGTTTGATTTTTTAATATGTTCATTTTTTGTTAGAAATTTAAAATGAATCTCAACAATATCAACAATAGTTGGCTAGGGACTTGACCTCGAGACCACATTCATAATAACCACATCACTCATCCACTCAAGCTAACCCATCAGGATCTTTACTATTGTATTATATGAATACATCACCAACTTTGTGAAAACATAAGGCTCCTCAGTTTCAACCCACATTTTTTTAGAGTTAATACATATTAGCCTAGTATCACGATATTCCTTTACATTTCTCCAGTTGAAGGTATCCCACCACTTGCAACAAAAAATAACCTGTTGAAAAGACAAGAAGTCCACTTGCATGATCTCTTGTATCTTTCCAATGTAACCTAACTCCCTCTCTATTAGGTTTTGATCACAATGGCTAGCGTGACTAGATTGGTTGAACTCGACCTGCACTCCACAATATTGTGTTATGTGTTCATTATCGACATACTTAGTGAAAAAATTATGATGTCCATATGCCCACATAGATGGGAACAAATGCACCTATAAAAATAAGAACAAAGGATGTTGTCATATTTCTAATAACCTGAGCATTAATAAAACCAAAATACATGTTACAATTCAAATGTGCAATATTATAAATTGAACGTGGTACTTTGAGAGGTTATTACAAATTTGTTGCACCCAATCCCTATGTTTATTGCATAGATATATTTTCTGCATGGGTTACGATCAGACACCACATATTTCTCTTGTATCTGGTCAACCACCCAACTATTGGGACATATTTTTGGCACATTTTCTTTTGAATGACCAGGATAAGGCATGCTTCTATTATTGAACTGTCTGAATGCTTTCCTATCACTATCCCATTTCCTTCTTTTCTCTTCATACAACATGACCCATGGTCACGTTGCCTCCATGTTGTAAAGAATGAAATTATTGATGGCATCAATTTCTAAATTTGCTAATGTATACAAGAATTCAAAACAAATAGCATGAGAACAAATACATATTATCAACTTAAAGAATGAATTTATTGATGTCGTTGATTTCCAAATTTGTTGATGTATACACGAATTCAAAACGAATGGCATGAGACCAAATATATATTATCAACTATAGTGTAAACAATTCCTCTTTACTACACTGACAAAATATAAGTGACTTACTTTTTATCAAGCACCTTTTTATGTTCATTTGGAGTAGCCCCCCTTCCCTTTTTTCCTCATCTTGTTGGTCATCCCAAACCACTTCCCCTGATGTGTCGTCAATTTGCTTGAGGTACTCACTGAAATAATAGAACGACTTGTATACTTCTTAGAGCCCTTGATAAATGGACTGGAAATACAACCAATGTACCCCTCTGCCATATAGCTCTTTGGATTTTCCCTTTTTTTGAACAAACCCCTTCAATTTTTTCATGTACCTATCTAAGAAGAACATCTAATGACATGAGATCTCCCCAGCTAATTCAACCTCATCAAGTAGGTGAATTAGAAGATGGATTTACAAGTCCATAAAACTCGTGGACAATTCCTTCTCAAACATACAAACAATCTCAACTATCTCTCGACACCACCATGGAATGCTAACCATATGAATCTCCTTTGATGTGATCCAATGTACAAATGCAGATAATTTCGATATGGCATGTCGTAGGTTTTGGGGAATTCATGGTTCACACAACGACGCATGAGTAAAGGATAATGACCCTACAAAATAGAAACACACATAATCAATTAATGGCCATAAAAATGTGAGTGTATAGTATATTTTTACCAATAGTATATAAGAAGAATCATGTATTCAACATACATACCGTTAGAAGGTTCATATGGTCATGTGATTTCAACCCTGAAAAATTGCCTTCTACAGTGAAGCAACGTCGTAGAGTCGACCCATATAAAGAAGGTTCCTTCACACCCAATATAACATCCTTCACCATAGAAAGATCATCTTTCTTCAAAAACCATGGGACATCACCTTTTTTAAAAGACCAAGAGGGACCAACCTCTCCTCTAGTTTCTTTTCTTGGCCAATGTCTCTTTTTAGTATTTGAAGCAATAATATCTCTCCTAATAGCCATTGTGTCACTTTTATTCGATGACATGTGCCTCCATAAAGAAGATGAAACATTTTTTAATATATGCATGAGATCTAGTAAGTGGTCAATTTGAAGATGCTCCTAATATGGAAGCTCATAAAATGCAAATTTCATTTTCATCCCAATGGGCATTTTCTCAACATAGATGTCAAAAACTTTAGGATAATCGAACATAGGTTCCACATTTGAATCAAACAATTCTACCATTTCCTTCTCTTGTTCTATGTCATATGCCCTAATCCAATCTGTCAGTGTCATTATTTCATGTCTATGGGTTCTCTCTGGTTTACCATTGAAAGTAGATGCAACTCTTCTATAAGGGTGATCTTATGTGAGGAATACCCTAGAGAAATCGTACATCGAATTTCGTAGGTGGTTGGACCACCTAACCTTTATAGAAGGTCCACAAAATTTACATCCATGATACCCATTTATTACAAGACCTGCAATGTTATTGTATATAGAGAACGTTAGTGTAAAAAATATAGTTGCACCAAATTAATTATGCCAAATAACATTGAAGATATGAACAAATCAATCAACATGCTTACCAGAGAAAACTCCTAGTCCTGGATAATCGTGAGTGGTGTATGCACATTGATGCAGGAGCATCGCCAGCACATCAAGCGAGCCAGCGCATAAGCGGAGGACAGCTGGACAAGCCAGCACAAATTTTGAAAATACTTTGAGAATGTGGCACAAACCTTAAATGAATCAATTAAGATGGGGCACACTTGTGTATTGTAATGGACCTTGAGTGGATAGCTCTCGTCCTTTGAGTAGATAGTCGGCATTTAATAGATTTAATGCAGTTAGATAGGAATTTAATTCTAGATTTGATAGCTTTAGAGCGCAAGAGGGAAACGGGATATAGACACCCTCCTTGTACATTGTAATAAGATTATGAAACAACATTGTAGAGGAGAGCATGCAGAGAATTATATGAAGAACACCCATGTACAGACATTTGAATTAATAGAAGAAAGCTTTGATTCAAATTCATGGTTTGTGTTGTTTCTCTGTGTATTGATGTTATGCTCATGAATGTTTGCTTCCTGTTATATACTTGCTTTTATATGTTGTGTATGTGATTTCATGGTTGAATTGAAGTCTGAAGGGGACAAGGAGTTAGTTTCAATTGTTTCTCTATCTTGAACCAGAGATATCCTGCAAGGAGTGCAGTTGAATCGTCCGCAAGGAGTGCGTGACAGAAGGGTTCAATTAGAGATAACTTTTGTTCTAAGTTCCCAGAAGTGCAAATTGGGCACCAGAGCCGTGCAAGAAGTGCGCAGGCTAAGTTAAGACTCAGAGTTGCGATTTTGAGCAAAGTTAATTAAGACTGCTGTTGCAGGAGTGCGCAGAGTCGAGATACTTCAACACTTAGATAGAGTTGAAGATTTGCCGCAAGGAGTGCGTGCAGGAGGTTCCTGAAGGGACTCGAAAGTTGTGAGAAAAGCTCAGGAAGGATGGGTCTTCGAGTTCATCGAGGGAAGGTATAGACAAAGTCGTGCCTGGAAGGCTTGCAAGGAGTGATGCAGGTTGTGCGCATAGTGACGAGTTCTGTGGGAAAACGTCTCGTCATTTCGCAGATTTCCTGGAGGAGGAAAGGACGGTCGGTATTCTCCGAGGAGATTCTGCGACATTCCGTGAGTTGCCAGATCTCACAAAGGTACAGGGAAGATACAGCGAAGGTATTCAAGAGGTTCTAAGCTCAAGAGGGGCAGAGTCGTTGATCCAAGACAGCCAGGGTCGTTGGATCAATCGCGAGATCGCCTATCGGGGTTTCGCAAGAAAAGAGTCGAGGATTTGGTCACGGGAATCGCGATATTGCGATATGCGATATCCTGACGGATTACGTAAATAGTGTGGGCCACAGGAGTTGGTGACGTGGAGAGGTGACGTGACTCATCGGGGTTTCGCAGCGAAAGTTCCGAGCATTGGACGTCGGGATTCGAGAACCCGCGAAGTCTGAAGTCTCGACGGGTAGACGAGACCGTTGAAAAGTCAAAGTTGCAAGCTCATCGGAGTCTCGACACATCGGAACGCGGAAGTCTGAGAACTGAGTTCTTGGTATCGCGAGTAGCGAAGTCGCGAGTGGTGAGATCGCGAGTTTCGGCATCTCGTGTATCGGGAGTTGGAAAACAGAGTGCTTGGTGTCGTGAATAGCGAAGTCGCGATAGAGTGAAGTCCCGATAGAGGTGAGAGAAAGTCAGCGTTGACTGACACATCGAGTCTCGGGGATTCGAGAGTATAGCGTTCGACCTTCGAACTTGCGAAGCTATGAGTTCCAATCCTCTGATAAGTAAGGAAAGAGGATCGCGCAGATAGAACTGTGGGTGCAGATTTCCCGATAGGGAAATAGAAGAGCCTTGGAGTTCTTCGGATCGGGAAGAAGAAGAAGGTCCTGAGGAAGCGGACGTGCCAGTGAGGGTGCGGCTGTGCCAGAGTGGTATCAGAGCGAGAATATCTTTGCTTTCTGTAGCAAAGAAGGAGAAGGAGTAAATTCTCCATGCCGCCGAGAAGAGAAAGTCAGTCACCTGATCTAGAGGAAAGGAAAGTGCGGAGAAGAGGCAAGACGGCAGGAAATCCAGAAATGGAGAGACAGATGAGAGATCTCCGAGCAAGGCTTGAATACATGGAGACAGCTCAGAGACGCACAATTGGTGCAGGGGATCTTAGTGATTCCGAAGACGAGATGGAAGATGGACATGAAGAAGAGGTCACAACAGAAGATGCATCCATCGAGCGTTTGATCAAAGCCATTTCGAGGATGGGTGCGAAGGCAAAGATGGACATTCCAGTTTACAAAGGAAATCTGGATGCAGAGGAGCTACTAGATTGGATCAGAGCTCTGGATACTTACTTCGATTATGAAGATATCGAAGAGGATAAGAAAGTCAAGCATGTTGTTATGCGCTTGAAAGGACATGCAGCATTATGGTGGGACGAGCTACAAGCTGACAGACGCTGCAAAGGTAAACAGAAGATCAAGAGTTGGGATCGAATGATTGCCAAGATGAAGGCAAAGTTCATCCCAAGAGACTACCAAATTACTCTGTTCAGGAGAATGAAGAACCTGAGACAGAAACTGATGACATTGAAAGAATACACTGAGGAATTCTATCGACTGAACATCAGAGCAGGTCATCAGGAGAGCGATGATGAGAAGGTGGCTAGATATCTGAATGGTATAAGATATGACATTCAGGATGAATTAAGCATGGTTACCATCCGAACGATGGAAGATGCTTACCAATTGGCTTTGAAAGCGGAGGAGAAGCTGAGCCGAAAGCAAGGACGGCGAGGGCAAGGTAGAAGTCAGCCCAGAGGCAAGTCAGTTGCCCATGACAAATACTAGAAGCCCAAGGAGGAATGGAAGAAACCTTGGGGTAAGATTGAAAGAGGTGGAACCTCACAAAGAGGGCCACATGTTGAACAGAGAGGGCAGCATCCAGAGCAGAGTGGAGGATATGCTGACAACAATATGTTTCCTCATACCAGAGGTAGAGGAAGAGGCCGAGGTGGAGTTATCACATGTTTCACATGTGGGAAGAATGGGCACAAGTCATATGAGTGTCCAAAGAAAAAGAAGGACATTGGAGAAGCTCACATCACAGAAGCGCAGAGGCGAGATGTTGAAGTAGAAGACGCAGAAGGTGGAAGATCGCTTATGATGCGAAAAGTCCTTTTGACACCCGAGAAGGAGGCGGAGAGCTCAGTGCAAAGGACCGGACTCTTTAGAACAGCTTGCGAGACCAAAGATAGGGTGTACAAGGTCATTGTTGACAGTGGTAGCACGGATAATCTCGTATCCACAGAGATCATAGAGAAACTGGAGCTAGAGACAACTGATCATCCCAGCCCATACAGAGTTTCGTGGCTACAGAAAGGACACCAGGTAACTGTTACTAAACAATGCTTGGTTGAATTCAAGATAGGTGGGTATAATGATAAAATTTTGTGTGATGTTATTCCCATGGATGTATGTCATCTATTGCTGGGTAGACCATGGCAATATGACAGAAATGTGATTCATGATGGGAGAATGAACAAATATACCCTGGAGAAGAATGGGAGAACCCATATGTTGCTTCCGATAAAGGATAAGGAGGTGAAGCTGGAGGTAAACAACACAGTTCTTCTCATGAGTGGGAAAGAGCTTCTTACAGAGGTTAAGAAGAAGGAAGATCCACAATTCTTTGTGGTCAGGAAACCAAGAATTGTTCTGACTAGCACAAGGGTGGATGATTTACCAGATGAGATTCAGGAACTGTTGGAAGAGTTCGCTGATATCATAGTGGACGAATTACCCCATTCGTTGCCACCGATGAGGAGTGTGAGTCATCATATAGACCTCATACCGGGAGCTAGTTTGTCGAATAAAGCCGCGTACAGGTTGACACCGCAGGAAAATGAGGAGGTTAAGAGGCAAGTTCAAGACTTGTTGGACAAAGGATTGGTCAGGGAAAGCTTGAGTCCATGTGTTGTTCCAACAGTGCTCAGTCCGAAGAAAGACGGAGGTTGGAGAATGTGTACCGACTCAAGAGCGATAAACAAGATAACCATCAGGTACAAATTTCCATTGCCGAGAATGGATGATCTGATGGATTGCCTAAGTGGGGCAAAGTATTTTTCAAAGATAGATTTGAAAAGCGGATACCACCAGATTCGCATGAGGGAAGGCGATGAATGGAAGACAGCCTTCAAAACCAACGAAGGATTGTACGAATGGCTAGTCATGCTGTTTGGTTTGACGAATGCACCGAGTACTTTTATGAGGTTGATGAACGAAGTCCCGAGGGAGTTCATCGGGAAATTTGTCATTGTTTATTTGGATGACATATTGATTTACAGTAAGTCAATGGCTGAACACTTGAAGCATTTGGCCATAGTGATGAGAAAGCTACGGCAGGAGAAGTTGTTGATTAACATGAAGAAATCCTCATTTATGAAGACAGAGCTCATTTACTTGGGTTTTGTTATTTCGGCAAATGAGTTGAGGATGGATTTGGATAAGGTGGAGGTGATCAAGAATTGGCCATCACCGAGAAATATTTTTGAGGTGAGAAGTTTCCATGGTTTAGCTAGTTTCTATCGGAAATTCATCAGAAATTTCATTGGAATTACCGCAGCGATGATGGATACAGTGAAGAAGCGGCATAAATCTTTTCATTGGATAGCAGAGGCTGAGAAGAGCTTCAATTTTTTGAAGTGGAAGATCACGGAACAACCAGTGTTGGTGTTGCCGGATTTTCTGAAAACATTTTAGGTGAAATGTGACGCAAGTGGGTTTGCCATAGGTGCGGTCTTGAGTCAGGAGGACAGACCAGTTGCATATTTCAGTGAGAAGATGGATGAAGCGAAACTTAAATACTCCACGTATGATAAAGAATTTTATGCTATCATCCAGGCACTGAAGAAGTGGAGGCATTACTTGATCCCAAAAGAATTTGTATTGTACAGTGATAATCATGCATTGCAGTTTGTGACTCAACAAGAGAAGTTGAATCAGAAACATGCTAAGTGGGTAGAGTATATGCAGAATTTCACGTTTGTGATTAAGCATATTTCGGGTACTACTAACAAAGTGTCTGATGCTTTGAGCAGGAAATGTTTGTTGTTGCAGGAGTTCCGAGTCAAAACATTGGGTTTTGAAAATCTCAGGGACATGTACGCAGAAGATGCAGATTTTGCAGAGGCATATGAAGCAGCTGAGAATCCAATTCTCAGAGACAGAAGCCCTTGGATAGATTATATGATCCAGGAAGGATTGTTGTTCAGAGGCAATCAACTGTGTATTCTGAAATGCTCCATGAGGGAGAACTTGTTAAAAGAGAAACACAGTGGTGGATTGGCGGGACATTTTGGCCATGACAAGACATTCGCGAAGCTGAATGAGTCATATATTTGGCCGGGGATGCGAGCAGAGGTCAAAATATTTGTTGATAGATGCAGAATTTTCCAGCATTCGAAAGGGAGAAAGCAAAATGCAGGTTTTTATCAGCCATTGCCCATACCAGAGAGGCCATGGGAGGCGATAAGCATGGATTTTGTATTGGGGTTGTCGAGGACACAAAGAGGTGTTGATTCAATCTTTGTGGTCGTGGACAGGTTTTCTAAAATGGCACACTTCATTCCATGCCAAAAGACCAGCGATGCGACTCACATCACAAACATGTTCTTCAAGGAGGTCATTCGACTTCATGGGTTGCCGAAAAGCATAGTTTCGGACAGAGACACTAAGTTCGTAGGGAATTTTTGGAGGACGCTATGGAAGAAGCTAGGAAATAACTTGGCGTTTAGTTCTGCTTATCATCCTCAGACGGATGGACAAACAGAAGTGGTCAACAGGAGTCTGGGAGACTTGCTGAGAAGCTTGGTGACAGAGCACCACAGCAGTTGGGATACCATATTACCACAGGCAGAGTTTGCATACAACAATTCAGTGAATCGGAGCACAGGGAAGAGTCCATTTCAAATTGTGTATGGAGTGCAGCCAAGAGGAGTTTCTGAGTTAAGGGATTCAGAACAGACTGCGACTAGCAGTGCTAGTGCAAAAGAATTCGTTGAGGCGATGAAAGAACTTCACAGCCAGGTGAAGCAGCGACTGCAAGATTCAAGTCAGGAGTATAAACGCAGAGTAGATCAGCACAGAAAACAACTTTAGTTTGAGGTTGGTGATCTAGTTCTGGCACACTTGAGAAAAGAGAGGTTCCTGAGGGGAACATACAATAAGCTGAAAATGAAGAAGATCGGACCATGCAGGGTCTTGAGAAAATTCGGAGAAAATGCTTATGAGATTGAGTTGTCGGATGGCATCGGGATATCTCCGATATTAAATATCACATATTTATATCCATACAGAGCTGGAGAAGCAAAAAATGGAGCCGAGGAACCAGTGATCCAGTGGATGAAACAATTTCCAGTTGTAGAAAAGCCACAGATGGAGTGCATACTGGACAAGAGAGTGGGTAAGAAGACCAGAAGAAAAGAATACTTCGAGTATCTGGTCAAATGGAAGAATCACCCAGTGGAAGACGCCAGCTGGGAAAATGAAGCAGAAATCCAGAAGCATGGACATACCGTGCAGGAGCTCATGGATAGGAGCCCATGAAAGTTTTCAAGCCGAGGAGTATGATGCAGGAGCATCGCCAGCACATCAAGCGAGCCAACGCATAAGCGAAGGACAGCTGGACAAGCCAACACAAATTTTGAAAATACTTTGAGAATGTGGCCCAAACCTTAAATCAATCAATTAAGATGGGGCGCACTTATGTATTGTAATGGACCTTGAGTGGATAGCTCTTGTCCTTTGAGTAGATAGTCGGCATTTAATAGATTTAATGCAGTTAGATAGGAATTTAATTCTAGATTTGATAGCTTTAGAGTGCAAGAGGGAAACGAGATATAGACACCCTCCTTGTACATTGTAATAAGATTATGAAGCAGCATTGTAGAGGAGAGCATGTAGAGAATTGTATGAAGAACACCCATGTACAGACATTTGAATTAATAGAAGAAAGCTTTGATTCAAATTCATGGATTGTGTTGTTTCTTTGTGTATTGATGTTATGCTCATGAATGTTTGCTTCCTGTTATACACTTGCTTTTATATGTTGTGTATGTGATTTCATGGTTGAATTGAAGTCTGAAGGGGACAAGGAGTTAGTTTCAATTGTTTCTCTATCTTGAACCAGATAATTCCTGCAAGGAGTGCAGTTGAATCGTCCGCAAGGAGTGCGTGACAGAAGGGTTCAATTAGAGATAACTTTTGTTCTAAGTTCCCAGAAGTGCAGATTGGGCACCGAAGCCGTGCAAGGAGTGCGCAGGCTAAGTTAAGACTCAGAGTTGCGATTTTGAGCAAAGGGAATTAAGATTGCTGCTGCAAGAGTGCGCAGAGTCGAGAGACTTCAACACTTAGATAGAGTTGAAGATTTGCCGCAAGGAGTGTGTGCTGGAGGTTCCTGAAGGGACTTGAAAGTTGTGAGAAAAGATCATGAAGGATGGGTCTTCGAGTTCATCGAGGGAAGGTATAGACAAAGTCGTGCCTGGAAGGCTTGCAAGGAGCGACGCAGGTTGTGCGCAGAGTGACGAGTTCTGTGGGAAAACGTCTCGTCATTTCGCAGATTTCCTGGAGGAGGAAAGGACGGTCGGTATTCTCCGAGGAGAGTCCGCGACATTTCGTGAGTTGTTAGATCTCACAAAGGTGCAGGGAAGATACAGGGAAGGTATTCAAGAGGTTCTAAGCTCAAGAGGGGCAGAGCCGTTGATCCAAGACAGCCAGGGTCGTTGGATCAATCGCGAGATCGCCTATCGGGGTTTCACAAGAAAAGAGTCGAGGATTTGGTCACGGGAATCACGATATTGCAATACGGGATATCCCGACGGATTACGTAAATAGTGTGGGCCACATGAGTTGGTGACGTGGAGAGGTGACGTGAGTCATCGGGGTTTCACAGCGAAAGTTCTGAGCATTGGACGTCGGGATTCGCGAACCCGCGAAGTCCGAAGTCCCGACGGGTAGACGAGACCGTTGAAAAGTCAAAGCCGCGAGCTCATCGGAGTCTCGGCACATCGGAACATGGAAGTCTGAGAACTGAGCTCTTGGTATCGCGAGTAGCGAAGTCGCGAGTGGCGAGATCACGAGTTTCGGCATTTCGGCATCTCGTGTATCGGGGATTGGAAAACAGACTGCTTGGTGTCGCGAATAGCGAAGTCGTGATAGAGCGAAGTCCCGATAGAGGTGAGATAAATTCAGCGTTGACTGACACATCGGGTCTTGGGGATCCTAGAGTATAGCATTTGACCTTCGAACTTGCGAAGCTGCGAGTTCCGATCCTCTGATAAGTAAGGAAAGAGGATCGCGCGGATAGAACTGTGGGTGCATATTTCCTGATAGGGAAATAGAAGAGACTTGGAGTTCTTCGGGCCGTGAAGAAGAAGAAGGTCCTGAGGAAGCGGACGTGCCAGTGAGGGTGCGGCTGCGCCAGAGTGGTATCAGAGCGGGAATATCTTTGCTTTCTGTAGAAAAGAAGGAGAAGGATTAAATTCTCCATGCCGCCGAGAAGAGAAAGGAAGTCACCTGATCGAGAGGACAGGGAAGAGCAGAGAAGAGGCAGGCTGACAGGAAATCTAGAAATGGAGAGATAGATGAGAGATCTCCGAGCAAGGCTTGAAGACATGGAGACAGCTCAGAGATGCACAGTTGGTGCAGGGGATCTTAGGGGGAGATAGTTCCGAAGAAGAGATGGAAGATGGACATGAAGAAGAGGTCACAGCAGAAGATGCATCCATCGAGCATTTGATCAAAGCCATTTCCAGGATGGGTGCGAAGGCAAAGATGGACATTCCAGTTTACAAATGAAATCTGGATGCAGAGGAGCTACTGGATTGGATTAGGGCTCTGGATACTTACTTCGATTATGAAGATATCGAAGAGGATAAGAAAGTCAAGCATGTTGTTACGCACTTGAAAGGACATGCAACATTGTGGTGGGACGAGCTACATGCTGACAGACGCTACAAAGGTATGCAGAAGATCAAGAGTTGGGATCGAATGATTGCCAAGATGAAGGCAAAGTTCATCCCAAGAGACTACCAAATTACTTTGTTCAGGAGAATGCAGAACCTGAGACAGAAATTGATGACAGTGAAAGAATACACTGAGGAATTCTATCGACTAAACATCAGAGCAGGTCATCGGGAGAGCGATGATGAGAAGGTGGCTAAATATCTGAATGGTCTAAGATACGACATTCAGGATGAATTAAGCATGGTTACCATCCGAACGGTGGAATATGCTTACCAATTGGCTTTGAAAGCGGAGGAGAAGCTGAGCTGAAAGCAAGGACAGTGAGGGCGAGGCAGAAGTCAGCCGAGAGGCAAGTCAGTTGCCCAGGACAAATACCAAAAGCCCAAGGAGGAATGGAAGAAACCTCGGGGTAAGATTGAAAGAGGTGGAACCTCACAGAGAGGGCCACATGTTGAACAGAGAGGGCAGCATCCAGAGCAGAGTGGAGGATATGTTGACAACAATATGTTTCCTCGTACCAGAGGTAGAGGAAGAGGCCGAGGTGGAGTTATCACATGTTTCACATGTGGGAAGAATGGGCACAAGTCATATGAGTGTCCAGAGAAAAAGAAGGACATTGGAGAAGCTCACATCACAGAAGCGCAGAGGCGAGATGTTGAAGTAGAAGACGCAGAAAGTGGAAGATCGCTTATGATGCAAAAAGTCCTTTTGACACCCGAGAAGGAGGTGGAGAGCTCAGTGCAAAGGACCGGACTCTTTAGAACAGCTTGCAAGACCAAAGATAGGGTGTGCAAGGTCATTGTTGACAGTGGTAGCACGAATAATCTCGTATCCACAGAGATGGTAGAGAAACTGGAGCTAGAGACAACTGATCATCCCAGCCCATACAGAGTTTCGTGGCTACAGAAAGGACACCAGGTAACTGTTACTAAACAATGCTTGGTTGAATTCAAGATAGGTGGGTATAATGATAAAATTTTGTGTGATGTTATTCCCATGGATGTATGTCATCTATTGCTGGGTAGACCATGGAAATATGACAGAAATGTGATTCATGATGGGAGAATGAACAAATATACCCTAGAGAAGAATGGGAGAACCCATATGTTGCTTCCGATAAAGGATAAGGAGGTGAAGCCGGAGGTAAACAACACAGTACTTCTCATGAGTGGGAAAGAGCTTCTTACAGAGGTTAAGAAGAAGGAAGATCCACAATTCTTTGTGATCAGGAAACCAAGAATTGTTCTGACTAGCACAAGGGTGGATGATTTACCAGATGAGATTCAGGAACTGTTGGAAGAGTTCGTTGATATCATAGTGGACGAATTACCCCATTCGTTGCCACCGATGAGGAGTGTGAGTCATCATATAGACCTCATACCGGGAGCTAGTTTGTCGAATAAAGCCGCGTACAGGTTGACGCCACAGGAAAATGAGGAGGTTAAGAGGCAAGTTCAAGACTTTTTGGACAAAGGATTGGTCAGGGAAAGCTTGAGTCCATGTGTTGTTCCAACAGTGCTCAGTCCGAAGAAAGACGAAGGCTGGAGAATGTGTACCGACTCAAGAGCGATAAACAAGATAACCATCAGGTACAGATTTCCATTGCCGAGAATGGATGATCTGATGGATTGCCTGAGTGGGGCAAAGTATTTTTTAAAGATAGATTTGAAAAGCGGATACCACCTGTTGGAAATACTAAAACAACTGAGAGGGGGGGGTGAATCAGTTGTTTATAAGCTTAAACAATTTTACACCTTCTTAACAATTATTAATATTTATTCATGTGTCATCAAGAAACATACAGCATATGGATAGTAAGAGTAAAGATCATCAGTCACACATAAAATACACACAGAGACAGATTTTCACGAGGAAACCCATAAAGGGAGAAAACCTCTTCTTCTTCGAAATGATAGGCAGT